>MQRK01213427.1:41637-51844 GCA_001938485.1 Girardia tigrina | reverse complement strand
AAACAATTTAGAAATATTTAAAATAAAATTATCATAATTATTGTGTTATTACAATCAAACTTCCTTCAAAATGGGAATTGTAAATGAAACAATGAGATCAAATAAAATACAAGTAAAACGGTTTTAATCGAAAAAAGTTACTTAACATTTTAATAATATTCATTGAGGCTTTTACTTAAGACTCCATTAAAACCGATGAACTCAACAATCTTTCGGGGGAAGCAGGCAACAGCAACGAACACGTTCAGCTTACCAAGCATAAATTTTGCTATAGGAGGAATACGACAATTTAAACTAATGATTTTCGAACATGAAGGATATCAATAGAAAGATGAACAGACGGAAAAAGTTTTATTTTGTAATTTTAGTACTTAAAATGAATATTTTAATATAAATTAACGATATATAGAACAAACAGCTTTTAGGAGAAAAAGGAAGTAAGAAGCTGATATAGAACTCGTCGAAATGGAAAATGTTAACTGCGTACATCATTGTACTAATGCTGTTTTGTAATTGCCTCTCTCTTTCTCTCTCTGATCCGATTCATTTTTCTTTCTTTTAATTATTAATTTAATTTTAATTTCTTACGTCAATAATAAAAGAAATTTTCAATCAATTAACTTTATTTTTTTGAATTTTAGTTGAAGAATAAATTGTAAATTAAAAGACTAAATAAATTCAAAAAATTAAAAAAGAAATTTTAATAATTTTCTTTTAATATTAATATAATTATTATATAAAATAATTTTAAAAATAAATAAACAATATAAGGTTTAGATAAATATCACTAAAATATTTCATTGAAAAGTGAGACACATTCAAATTTATTTTATGAACAATAGTAAACTAATTTTCTACAAAATAAGATTAATACAACATAAAGACATAAAATTATTATCTAAATTTTCGTATTTTCTGGGGCTCTACGTATTTTTAAAACAAAAGTTTCCGACGCAGAAAAGCGGCTGCTAATAATAAAAAACGATATCGGTTTGGAAATTTTATTTACGACATAAAAATCCGTAATCTTTTTTGTATACTTCTTCTTTTAGTGAGTGTTAAGAGAACTCACACATTTGACAGAACATTTATTACATTCACATTTCTTATCATCTCTATGATGATCAATAGTATTGCTTTCACTTAGATCCACCAATCAATTTTCAATATCTCCCATTATAATCTGAACTATATTTGAGAAGATTATTTTATTTAAAAATATTTAATTTAAATTTTATTGGCTTAAAATAAAATATTTTATAGTCATTGTTAAACATTAATTTGATTTTAATTATTTGAAAATTTACAAAAATAAAATCAATAAATTTATTTAAAAGTTGCAATAATAAAAATTAAAAATTTGAATATTAAATCTAAATTTAAATAAATTAGTTTCAGATTATAAGAAATTAAATATTGATAATCCATCTGGTTAGGAGAGGCACAATCACAAATCAACACACAACATACACGTTTAAACATACAAACACTACACAAAAACATACACACACCAAATATTCCTCACAGTGAGATTGGTTTGAAAAAGGAAAACTGAATTTTAAAATATTTCATTATTGATCAAATTAAGTAATTTAATATTTATATAAATTAATTTTATTTCATTAAATTTAACATCCTTTAAATCTAGTTGTGGTGCTGTGATTAAAATAACAAAAAAAACAATTCGTAAAAAAATTCATTTGTTTAAATTAGCGTCTCTAATGTCGGCACATTCAAAAATAAAATTGTCCATAAAAAATAAATTTTGTCCTTATTTAAATTTAAAAAATATATTAATAATTAACAAACACAAATCATTATTTGTATCTCAAAAAACGCTACGAATTAATTCCAACACCTAATAATATATTTAATATTATTTATTTATATTTTATTAAAATTTAATTATTTTAAAGAAAAATTTATTATTTTATTTTTAAGAAATATTATTTTTATTTTTATAATAAAGAAATATAATTAAAAAAGCAAATTGCATTCTACAAATGATTTTACCAAATCTTTCTCAACCGTAAATATAAATAAAGTGAGAAGAGAATTCGTCTTACAAAGAGGCATTTCAGTGCAATTATTCTCCCAACGGTGTTCGTTTGACCAAAGATACATCGAGTTGATTTTGTACGCCGGATCGGATTACATTGTATCAATTTCCCGCTGCATTTTGTTACAAAGTAATAATGGGAATAAAAATCACTCTCAAATTGAAATTTGAAAGTGAAACAATTAATTCACAAAATAAAAATTGAAATTAATAATCTTAAAACAAGTCTCAAATGTTCTTTTAATTAATACTTGAGCAAAATGTATAATGAATAATAAAATTGATTTGAGTGACGAGTTAAATTTTGAATAGAAGTTTGTGAGGGGTATGGATTGGGATCATTCTTCAATCGACCGTAAAACGAGGGCGACAATACATGTGATGTATTGACATATCTTTCAATGAAAATAATAATCAAAAGGACAAATCTCCGTGATGGGGCATCTCCAAACATGACTAGGGGTCGGCACGTTTAACGGTTAAACTCCCGTTTAAACGTTTAGTTTCATAATTTGTAGTAAACGTTTAGCGATCATTAAACGCGTTTAACCATATTTCTCAAAGTTTATTCTTCTTTGATTAGACATAAAAATAATTAACTGAACATTTTATGATCCTATAATTCTGCAAATTTACTTGTTGTACTATTCCCAGTCACCAGAAAAAGCTCTTCTTACGCATTTTAAGTCATCATGACAGAAAATTTCCAACATCACTATAATTTTCTCGAGACACAGTTTTCGGAAGAATTTCGACAGGACAGTCGATAGTTCATCACTTTAAAACGCTGCGTGAGTCATTCAACATTGAGGCTCACAGCATTCGACATAGTAAGTTTACCCACTACAATTATTCACATATTTCATATAGTTAAAATATTTGTTGATTAGAAGATTTATGTACTGTAAAACCTCCCAATAGGGTACATCCTATTTGCCAAGCAAATTTTCAAAAATGTACCTTATGAGGTGGTGTACCTTATATAGAATGTAAAATAAATTTTTTGGTGCAATTTTTTCTAGAAATAAAAAGCAATGTTAAATAAAATTATAGATCAAAAATATTATATATACTAAGTAAATTTTACATGAAAATCACTTGATATTTTTTTGGAATATAAATATATTTCACCAAGTGATAGTAATATAATTTTTTTTAAAACGTTTAGAGAAATAATGTAAAATTTTAAAATAAAATGAAACAATTAAAGCATCAATCAACATTTATTTTTTATAAAAAAAATCTGTAATTGATTTTTGTTTCAAATTCTTCTTATGTGTAGAAATAACATCCTGTTTCATTTTTAACAAATGTAATGCCCCTTCATACATATGTTTTCTTTTGCATAAGTTATTAATTTCGTCAAAAAATTTATTGCCTCTTCATTAGATATTAGAATTCCATTGATATTATTATTTATTTCCACATTACGGGTTCGGTCACATCATATTCTTCAATAGGATAATCATCATAAAACTCTTCAATTATAGCGTCGTGTAAATCTTCAACCACCGGCATTTCAAATTCTGGTATAATTTCTTCGAATATCAAATTTTTACCCTGTATCCCAATATTTTCTGCTATGTCGGCAAGTTTATTCACTTTATTTTCTATTTCATTTAAATCATATTTAGCGATATCAGTATTTTTTGAAAATCCACAATTTTTAAAGCACTTCTGTATAGTTTCAGGCTTTATATCGTTCCAAGCACAAGACAAAAATTTAATCGCATCAAAAATATTCATTTTCTTAGCGAGTACAGATACATGCACTTTATCTTGAATTTTTTCAAATAAAGTTAAAATCTGATACTTTCTGCAATATGCCTTTAAAATCCTTATGATACCAGCATCGAGTGGTTGTACCACACTGGTTAAATTAGGTGGGAAAAATTTTAACTTAATATTTGTTAGTTTATTTTCAGGATCAATTAAATGCACTAGTGCATTATCCAGAAATAAAAGTATTTTTCTATTTCTTTTCTTAAAATTGTCGTCCAATTCTCTATGATACGGATTAAATAAGGTTTTAGTCATCCAGGCTTTTGAACTTGACCAATATTTAACGTTTAGCTTAGACAAATCAATATTTCTTAAATATCTAGGTAATTTTAATTTACCTAATATAATTGGAGAGCGTTTTTCGTCCAATACGGAACACGTTCAAACAATTGTTAATCTGTCTCTAGCATGTTTTCCACCTCTAGATCTAGACAATGTCGTATCCGGTAAAAATCTGAACATATATCCACTTTCATCCATACTGTCGGCAAAATCATAATCTTCATAAAACGACATTAAATTTGATTTCCATTCTATAGTAGTTTTAATATCAGCTGCACCAGATTCCCCGCAAATTTTGTAACTTATAATATCATTCCTAGACTTCCACTTTTGAAGCCACTCTTCAGATGCCATAAATGTCCCGTCTTCAATACCATTTTTTGCTATTTTTAGCGCCTCTTCTTCTAAAATAGGACCACTTATAGGATAACCCAATGATCTAGCATTCGCAAACCATCTCCATAAAGTAATGTTCACGTCACTTTGTTTAATTATTCTTGTTATTTTCAGCAACCTTCCCGACTCCTACTCTGCCATTATAATTTCTTTTTTTTCCAATGCTTTTTGAACTGTGCCTTTCGACACAGCGAATTCCTTTACAGCAAACCTTATACTGTTTTCTTTCTCGACAAATTGTATGATTTTTATCTTTGTTTTCAAATCTATCTTTTTTCTTTCATTCTTTTTCGAGAAATTGCTCATTTTTATGGGTGTTAAAAAGGCCATTCTTCCGTGTGTCCCCGGATATTTTTAAAATTTAAAAAAATGATTTTTAAAAATTATTTTAAATGATTTTTAAAATAAAAAACAAGGGTTATAATAACAAAATTTTGCTGATTTTCTTATTAAAACTGTACCTTATTGTCATGTACCCAATGTGGAGAGGATTCCAAGTCATTTTCAAATAGATTTAAAAATTTTTAATAAAAATATTATGTAGAAGCATGAGAATTACTATGGAAAGGAATTAAGTGCAAATAGAAATAAAAAAAAATAACTAATTTGTTTTAATATAATGTTGAATTCGAAGTGCACGTGATTCAGTGTGATAATAAATAAATTTTGTTTCGCTTTGTTTTGTGTTTTCAATTCCAGATACATTACATATTAGTATGTATTTATTAATTAAAATATATTTATGTAATTTAAGTTTTTATTTTCATTTCAAAATTGTCCGAAAATTCAGACAGTTAAAACATCCAAACTAAAAAATCTTCCATTTGGGTGCAGAAGTACAATACATAACTGAAATTTTTTTGATACTATTTTTTATGTAACAACTAATATTAGGTCATTAAGTAAGAAATGAATTTAAGATTAAATATTATTCTTATTTCGTAATGACAGTTTGAAATGAATTTCAGATTATAATAAGTGATATTGAAAATTGAGTGATAGATTTAAGTGAAAGCAATACTATTGATCATCATAAAGATGATAAGAAATGTGAATGTAATAAATGTTCTATCAAATTCTATGTCACTTAAATAGGGCACCCTATACATAAGAGTTAAAAAACTAACCATATAAATACTAACTGACCAATGAAATTCAACCATTTTTTCAATTTGATAAAACATATTCATTTTAAAAGGGTATTTATATATGAAAAATAAATATAGATGCAAAAACACATACACAAACCACAAACACACCATAAAATTTAAAGACACACTATTATACATACACAATATTTTTTGCATTTTCATAGGGCCCTTTTCGTTTTAATAGATCAATTTAAAATTAAAATTAACAAAAGAAAATTATTTTTTAAAGAAATATTTTCCAAGTTGAAATAAAAATATGGAAATTTAGTACTAGGAAACCGAAATAAAGATGAAACACAAGAAAAAAGGAAATTTGGTGTTTATCAAATCGTCATTTAACATTTTTAATGCAGAATAAACAAAATCAGACAATAAATAGCAATTATTTATTAAATTTTATTTAATAATAACAGAGATGTGTTTCTCTGTACAAAACATAAAAACGTGATCTTTTCTTTTACGAAGTTCATTGGTATTTATCTAAACGCGATTCACCGATATTGGGCCCCCACAACACAAAACCCTAAAGTCTCTCAAGCGAGTCGAAGTGAGGAAATTCCAAAATGATTCTGTAGTGATTAATGAGATGCGATTTCGATGCAGCTAAATCCGAGTCGATACTGCCGGACCTGTTTATGTAGTCCGTGTTTTGATGCATTTGTCATCGTAAACATCTGAAATCTCGGAATCTAAATTGCATTTCCATCAGCAGTCCAGTTCGCATTTACGCTTTCTATAGAAAGAGCCATGGAGAACACTTTTGCTTCATTCTCTTCGCATATTTTCCCTTTAATACAATCACAGATTTAATTCCATATCGATAATTAATAATAGAAATAATTGTTGATAATTTCATTACAACAATAAATTAAAATTTAAATATGCATTAATACATATTTCTATATATTAAGGGCCTTAACAAATGACAAAATGCCCTATTAAAATGAAAACAGGTGTATAAAATGACAGATTTTAATTAATAGATGGATAATTAATAATATAAATAATTAATATAGTATAGTATATGCCCTAGTAAAAAGAAAATAAGTGTATTATCTGAAAATCTCTGTCAATTTCTCCTTAGAAATTTTATTCTTTATATTCATTTATTTGTGTTATTATTCAGAAAAATTTATATGATTTATTTATTTTTTCTTAAACTATTTGCTTTAACTAATATAATGCTCCTACTATCAATGATGAATAGGCTTAATTAAAACCCTAAATCTCAAATTTTAGTCTATCCTTTCGCTCAGCATAGATCCCTGATTAAAAAAATTTTCTCTGTTAAGATACTTTATGCTACGTAAACACCACAAAAAATTAAAAATTAGGACATAAGGACCGAGGTCGAGAGGAATGAAAGTATAGCACATCACAAGAATTACAGATTCCATATTCCTTGGCTTTGTAGTTTACGTACGTCAGTCTAAATGCATTGAATTAAAGTTTGGGAACACTGAAAATAGAATGAGGTTATAATAGATGAGCAGACTAATTATATTTCTTCGATTGTGAACACTAATTAGAATAGAATCTTTGTTTCATATAGCATTAAATTAATTTTCCCCTAAACTAGTCTAACTGATTTTATATATTTCCCTCTTAATCTATGTAGTTTTAAATGCTTACTTAAAATGCTCAATTAAGAAAATGGTCTTTAATGTTAATACATAAATAAATAATTAAATGTTTAAATAGCACTTTACAAAAAAATAATTTCAGCTTTTGAGATTTGTTGATGGAGAACAGACTCATGACTTTTTTCTTTTTATAACTATTTCTCTTTATTATTCAATCAACATTTAAAGCAATCTACAAGGAGATACAGTGAAAAGAAAATTAATGTTTATTGATAAATATGGACTATTTGGAACGCTAACACGGTTCCTGTTGTATTATCACTGTAAAGGAAACAATCTCAAAAAATTATAATAATTGAAAGTGCTTTCTTTAACAAATATATTGATAATTAATAACTATAACGGAAAGATGTACAAGAAAACAAATTTTTTTCGATCACAACAACCAGAAACAGGTCGATTGGTTTTTTAAAGAAATACACGGCACTTGCTTTATTTTTCGTTGGAACTGAATTGTCAGGTTATTGCCTTTCTCAAATCACCTTGATTATTAACGTCTCCAATTAGAGATTTGATTTTTTTATTATTGACTGGTTGTAAATTGAAGGGATTGGTTGAGGAAAAACGGAATTTTTAATTATTACTTCTTTCGGATCTCGTTGTTGTTCTTCGGAATTTTCTTTTACTGATTGGAAATTGAGGGAATTGGCTAAGGAAATGGTGTAGTGATGATGGTTTCTAGGAAACGTCTTCTTCCTTTAATTAAAAATCCAAATTTGTCTTTCAGTTGATAATTGATTTTTTTCTTTAATATTTCAATCAAAATATTATATTATATATAATATTATTATCCAATATTATATTATATTCAACACCACACACAATATCATTATCCCAATCCATTCAAACAGGAAAGAAAATAAAAATGTACATTTACAATTACAATTCAAATTAACAACTTTAGAAGAACATTAGAACAACTTTCAACAAAACTTATGACTGTCAAATAAATCATTCTGAAATAATTATTTAAACAAATATTTCCATTTTATACAATTAAATTAATGTTATTGTTTCGTGATTGTTAGAATTTTGTGATCATGATAATTTTTGAAAGTCATATGTAGTGAGCTCAATAAGTGCTTGAAGATAGGTAAAAATGTAATAGCAAATTTTAGTTTTTCTATATGATTAAATAAATTAAAATAGGTTTTAATTTCAGTAATTATTTTATAGTATCGGTGAACGAAATAAGAGCGGCAGGTAAGATTTACGAGGACAACATATCAAAAGAAGAAAGAAATGATGTTTTAGCCATCAAAACATCGTATACAGACATGGCGATGAAAGACATACATCAAATTAGATGATATGAGAATCCTGAACATAGAAGAAATACAGCGCGATTGAATGAAACAAACGATAGACAACCAATATTAAGAACAAAACGAAGAATACCCTAGGAAAGATTTAATAAAAGTAAAGAGAGAGGATCCAATAGAATGACAGAAGATAAACAACAATATAATCGCCCGGTGCATTCGGTTTGGTATGAAGTAAGGAAGTTATATTGCAAAATAAAGAGACTTCCGACTCTAGAACAGGAGCATTTAATTAGAGGGGATTGTTATTGCTGTGGAAAACATGGGTATTTGAGGAAAGATTGCCCTTTAAATAATCGTTGTTTAACCTGTGGAAAAAGTAGACATTTTTTCAGAAAATGTAATCATATTAAGAATGTTAATGTAGCATGCATCAAACATGTGTACAATGAAGAAAACGTGGATATCATACCATATAAAGATGATTTTAATGCCAGAGACTCCGTTGTGAGCATTTCGTCTGTGGAGTCAGCATAAAATATCCAAAAATTCAAATTGCGGAGATAGTAGAGAATGGTAGATTGTAAAGAGATGTTAAGCTGAACAATCACAATGTATTAATGTTGTGGGATATTGGAGCGGGTGTTCCAGTTATTAGTAAGAAGGTTTGGTTGGAAATCGGACAACCCAGATTAGAAGAGTCCAATTATACTAAATGGAGCGTTTTCAGAAGGCCATAAGTGTTTGGGAAAAATGACAGTTAGGTTGAAATGGAAAGAAGAGTGCCATGCGGTAAATGTTTTAGTGGTGAAAGCAATCCTACCGGCAGTCATTGGAGGTGTTAATGTCATGCATAAATTCGGAATCGAATTTGACAAAAATACCAAGAAGTCAGTTGTGATGGTGGAGAAAGAAATGAGGCTGCAAGAGCAAAACAAACGACTGGAAGACCTCGTGAAACGATAGGATAATATTTTCATGAAACATGAATACGATTTGGGATTTACGAATATTGTGGTTCATAAAATAAAAAAAAGGTAAACTCATTTTTTCTGAATCCAAGAAGGCAATCCATTCATTTAGAAAGTCAAATCGAAGGATTTTTGAAAGGATTAGAAAAGGCAGAAATAATTCGGAAATGTAAAAGTGAATGGAACTCCCCATTAGTCATTACGCCAAAAAAAGATGGAGGTATTCAAATTTGTTTAGATTTCAGAAAATTGAATGATGTATTAAAGAAAGTTTCCTTTCCAATACCAGACAGCCTAATGTTAATGGATACTCTTGGTGGCTCCAGAATTCTTTCCAGTATAGATTTAGGCAAATAATATCACCAAGTAGCATTGGATGAAAGTGTTGCGGGTTTGGTTTTTTTACCGGCACACTATTTCCAGTTCTTATTTTCGCGTGAGCGCCGTCTATTTTTTTTGTGACCTTTTTTTTATTTTTAGTTTTTTATGATGTATTTCTGCTTTCGTGCGTGTTTGTTGTTTATTTTATTTTTTTAACTTTATATTCCAGCGGTCTCGTTTTGAATTGTCGTAAGTCATTCATTTCGCATTCAACATTGCTCATTGGATCAATTATAGTTTGAGATTTATCGAAACGTAAAATAAGAATATTAATGGTAAA
>MQRK01213426.1:942-15501 GCA_001938485.1 Girardia tigrina | reverse complement strand
TAAATTGTTTGAAAATGATTGGAATAATAAAGCAAAATCAAGTCGTTGAAAATTTCGATGAATCTTCAATTTTCAAACTTTAAGTTCAGATACCAAATCTAAACTGCATGATGATTTCTTGGTGCCCAAAACAACTTGCAAGTCTTCATAATCTAGCTTTGACCGTCGACCAAACCGAGACTCATCCTTAAGACTCATGTTACTAAATTAACATTGCTTGTACCGCCTTGACATGTTAATGTAACTAACAGCTCCTTTGCATTCTGTATCACGAATCTCCTTGTATGCATATAAAGAAAGGACTACCAAAAGCCGAATTTTACGCAAGTGCAACAAAACGTTCTGGAAAACTCAATAATACATAATCATTATGAATAAATTTCATTTAACTTTAAAATCTTCATTAATCATTCGATATATTTATGAAATTATGATCGATACTAAAATTCAAGATCTTAAAAGACTTATTAAAAATATTTAAAAATTAGCTAATCATGTATTGTGATGTATCATATCTTAATGGCTATAAGACGTACTTTTAAAGACTTATATAATTGGTTGAAATTTAATATATTTCAGATATCATAAAATGTTTCTTTTTGAACTTCATCCGGTGCTACATTGAACAGAATGGAATTCTTCAAATAAAACTAGACCTTATTGAATCACATAAAGCTTTAACATTTAATAAGTAAATAACTATAAATATATAGAAAAAAAAATCGTTATTCTATGTATAATTATAATAAATACATGTTGACTGAAACCTAATTCGGAATCAAAATTATGGACAAATAAGACCAAATGATTCATTGTATGGTTAAATGAAATTATTGAGTTAGGGACAGTTACTATTCTTATAAAACTATGTTCATTCTCTACACGGGGCTGGAAGCATGTTTGGTTACGTACACTTATGTAGTTTTGCTGTACATATTCATTCCTACTATTTCTATTTTGTCTAAATAACATTTCATATTCTATTAATCACATAAATTAAAAATAAATTCTTATCTTTATAATTTTTATTTATTTTATTGTTCTTTTCTTGTATTTCAGAATATTTTATTGTCTTTACAAGACGGAAACAGTCATATATGACAATATTAGACTATTTGTGTAAATATATGCGTAATCCTTCAGATTTCTGATGTGATATGTCTCTATCTTTCAATCGAACAACCAATTGTTTTAAAATCTGAATATTAATTTATTTATTTTTAAAATTTTTATGGGTATATTCAGTGAACGGGAAATTTATTAAAACTTTTATCTTATCAAAAACATAGTTTATATGGGCTATAAATAAATTGATCTTAGGTTTTGCCGCTGCTCTAATATAAGAAGTGCGCACATTTCGGTTTTGATTTTATGCTATTTAACATTAAAGGTCACTTACGAAATATTATCTTTAAAATGGTTGAATGAATTGATAAATTCGCAGTACTGTCAGAGTGTCTTTGAACTATGTTGTGATATATTCTAAACGTGTATATGACTAAAGCACAGTGTACAATATCCCTTCAGAAAAAAGCTAGAAACCAAAATTGCAATTATCGAAAGCATATACGAACAAAATTCCGTGCAGACGAAATGAAATAGTGAATTTAACGAATTATGAAAACCTTCATAACTATTTGTTTTTTGTCTTCCTTTTGACACTATTTCCAAATGGTTCAATATTGGTACAGGATATATTGAGAAGTAGCTCAATAATTCACTGTAATTGTCATTGTCAGACAACTTAGTCTGATACTTTCATAATTCGTATTTTAACATTTTTTTCAAACTTTAAAACCTTTTTAAATTATTAAATTTTATTCGTATATACTTTTGTCAGAATTGAGTTGTATTTACGCAAAATTTTATTTTTAATATTGTCCTAATTCACTTTTATATATTACTACTGTTCTCTGCTTTTTTTCTACATGGACTTTAGTCCGTATTAGATTTTGTCTATGCTGGCTTTAGTCCGATCACACTTCAAAACGTGATCCTTTTAAAAAAACAAAAATTTAGAAATCCTTAACTTACGATGAGTTATTCGTATTAAAGTATATTTTTGAATCGATAGATATGTCTGTATTCCGATTTGATGAAACATTTAATTATTTCAATTCCATTATTATTGTCTCTACCAGAAGTATCTCTGAATCAATTAATCAATATTCTTTAATTGTTTTTTTAATTTACAAAATCATTTTATTTTATATAATTTTCAAACTATTTGCATTTTGGTTTGAATAAATTTGTGATTAAAAATTTCAATACTTAAACATAACATATACAAACATTAAAAAATAGTTTGATATATTCATATTAAAAGTACAAATAATAATTTTGCAGTTTCAATAATTCTCGAATCTTTTACTATGAGCTATATTAACAAAATCACAATTTGAATGTAAACATTTATTGACAACACAAACAGATTCTTCACAATTCTCAGTAAGCATCTTTCTTTGATTAATATAGTTTTTGTTTATATATTCCAATCTAAAAGACAATGAATGGAAAATTTTTTAATATTAACTTTTAATTTCTCAAAATTTTATTGGATAAAAAGGCATTACATAATTTTTTAAATAAACATTAATTTTTAAAATATTAAATTTAATAAGTTAAAAATCGTTTACTAAAAATATTATTAAAATTCATAATTATAAAACTTTAATTAATTAGTACTTAAAATTAATTTTATTAGATTCAAATAATCAATCAATAAACATATCAATCCCATCTGAGCAGGAGAGTCACAAATCTAAACAGCATACAAACAACAAACTTACAACATTCCAAATTTTCCCTCACAAGCTACAATTAACATTGATAGAATTTCATATTCACTGGATATTCTCTTAATGAAAACATAGTTCATATTGGGCTTCACCAACCGCTTCTGGAAAGAATAATCAAGCAAATGGTGAATAATCAGGTCAAGTAAATTGTGAGGAATATTTTGAATGTTTTAATGTTGTATGTTGATTTGGTTTGTTGTAATCCTTTCCTTTGAAGTTCTATCTGAATTCGAACGGCAATTCCATTGTGTCGTCCTATGTTAACAGAAATTTTCACACGCGATCATTCGAACATTTTTAAGGCTTCAAAATCGTCTGCCAAATTCTTCAATGAAGCAAAAATATCTTCCACTAAAACAATTTGGCAAATGAGAATTCCAAGATTTTTACATCTTGGGAACTTCGCAGGCATAAAATTTTTTATGGGAGTTGAAGTATTATGTGATCTAACAAGACTTTAAAGTCTATTTCGGACATTTTCGATAAAAACAATTCATCGCTATCTATCACAATACTTTGTCTTTGTTTATTAGATATTCGTTTAGTCGATCTGTGTTAGTTAACTAAATTTTAAATGGGAAAATATTATGCTCTAATACAATAATTATTGTAATAATAATAACTAATAATAATGGAAGAGTAAAAAGAAAAAATGTAATCATATTAACAAAATTATTAGAACCATCGTGCAAATATATATTTCTAGGAGTTTGTATTATTCGGTGGAATAAAATCTATGTCAATTAGTGAATTTTATTCTGAGGTGTAAAATTTGCTGTTTTATTTAAAAGCGATGTATTTGAATTGATTTTCTTTGAAATTCGTTGTTTGGAAGAATCATGATTACTGTCCTTAAATTTGGAATGTGATTTTGTTGTTTATATGCTATTTAGATTGGTGACTCTCCTACTCAAATGGGATTGATGTTATTGATTAATTATTTAAATTTAATAAGATTAATGTTTAAATACTAATTAGTTAAAAGTTTTGTAATTTGATAATACTTTTGAATAAATAATTTAACTTATTAAAATTAATATAATTAAAAAAACTAATGTTTATTTTGAAATTTACTTAATGTATTTTTAGCCAATAAAATTTTGAAAAATTAAAAAATATTAATTTGATAATCTCAATCATTAAACAAAAATTTGAATAAATATACAAAAACGATATCAATCTAAGAAAGATGCTTACTGAAGATGGTCTTACTGAAAATTATTGTAAAGAATCTGTTTGTGTTGTTAATAAATGTTTTCACGCAAATTGTGATGTTGCTAATATCACTAGTTCCATAATATTTTCGGTGATAGATTTCGTTGATGTCGTTTTTGATAGCTGGTTCAAATGGATTTGGTTAATGGAATTTTGTTATTTTGAGGAGTTTGTCAAAGAGAAATTTTCATCGAAAGAAAAGAATTGCTATCATAATTAAAGTTTGTTAATTAAATATTTTAGGTTTTTATATAAAATAATATTTTTTTTCTAATTGTTATTGTAGGGATTAAAATTGAACTGAAAATTTTTGATGTAGTAAATTAATTTAAATAAATAATAATGTAAGATTCTTTAAGATAATTTTATCGTAATTGTAGTGTGAATTTCTCCTACTCTTTCTTTCATTTATCCTTCATTTCTTTTGTACTGCCTTCTCACGACGTAATTTTATTTCTTATTTTTTGTATGGTCTCTGCGTTCAAAATTATTTATTTTATTTGTTTTTTCTTTATTATTTATGTATTTATTTTTCATGTTAGGATTTATCTTTAGTTGACCAGTTAATTTAATGGAGTTATGGTTTTTATTTGCAATTTATAAAAACATCAAGATTCAAATAGCCCATAGCAATATGAGATATTTGAATTTTAGATTTTTAAATAAATCAATGCTTCATTGAAAATCAATGCTATCATTTGACTAACGATTTATAATTATCATTTTTGACGATTTACTGACATTGACTGAATCCATTTATTGTGGAAATAGTTCTTATCATTTTTACGAAACTATTTTTCAACACCGAATCATTCACAATTTCGATTTACTACCGAAGAAATTTACTGACATTGACTAAATTCATTTATTGCCGAAACAGTTCTTATCAATTTTACGAAACTACTTTCAATACCAAAACATTCACGGTTTCGGTTCACTACCGATTATATATTTGACGATTAACCTTTTGTAATTACGAGTGGTAACTATTTACATTGTGTTTCAGTGTTCTACTGTTATTACAAAGTTTTATTTGTAATTTTGATTATTTTTTAGAGTTATTTGTGTTTTGCAAAGTTACTAAATTTACTTAAATATCTTTAACATTAGGTCAGTTTAGTACTTTAGTTCCTTTTATACATCATAACTAATTTATCTGATAAAACCTCCAATTTCTCCTTTGTTTCGTTCGCAGGATAAATTGGGAGTTTTACAATAATAATTAAATAATTAAACTATTTTATGTATATAAATATTTATAATATGTATGGTTGGTAATTTAAATAAATTGGTTCCTCCAAAAATAAATGAATCATATTAAAATAAGTAAATTGTTTTAATAATTAGAATTTTGGCGTGAAAATTTAAAAAGAGGAAAATTATTTTTTTAAAATAAATTGTTACAGAAAATAATTTGTTGGCTTTTATTATGGAGTATTCTGCCGTTCCGAATGAAGATTGTCATTGAAATTATAGTTATAAGTTTTTATACCAATTTTATTATTTTTAAAAATTATTTATTGTGTTTTGAATATCATTTGTTTTACTTTATAAATCGTAAAGATTACCGTTATTCGGACTATGAAAAATCAGAAAAGAAGAATAAAATTTATATGGTTAAAATTGAAATATGCTCTAAGTATTTTAGTTACGTCATACTCAGGCAGGAGAAATTGTAAAAGAACTAAATAAATAAACCTATAGAACCGATAATTTCACAATATTGTTCTTATATTATTTTGTAACTCTGTTTTATAATATTTTTAATCCATATATAAGGGGTTAGTTTAAATTTAAGTTTCGCCAAAATAGTTTACTATTTTTTAATTTGAAAATTTAAAAGAAATAAACTAAACTAAAAAACTAAAATGTAGAGAAAAATATGATAAAATAAATATGTATTTAAAATATGCTTGTAATAATAATAATTGATATATTTTAATAAAATTTATGAAATAAGTTTGAATAAATTTTAAAATAAATAATTAACGTATTAATATTTTAAGAAATAATTTTTTAATAAATGGGTCTATTGTAAATTTAAATGAATTAGTTTTTATGATAAAATTTTCGAAAAAAATATAAAGTAATTTAAGGTTTAAATTTCGTAAAATTTCAAAATTTAATTGAAAAAATTTAATGAATTAATTTTAGGCGAAATTTGTTTAAATATGTGAATTGTTGATATTAATAAATTTTGTGGTGTTAAATTATGATTTCGGAATTCGATAATACTGAAAGTGACATAAACGCTACTTACACCATATTTTCCATATAAATAGCCTTCTTGTTAATTATGTTTTATTTTGTGAATATTCATAATCTAATCACTTACCATTTGTATCTTTTCAGAAATCTCCGTCAAATCGATACTTATTTGTTTTTTCCATAAATTATTTAATATATAGAATCTTTTTTCTATTCATAAACTGAAAAATATTCATTTAATCATATAGATTGTTGATTTTTTGGTAATTTTAATAAAAAAATATTATGTAATTTATCACTTTCTGGTAAAGTAACATGTAAAACACTTCCAGCCTAGGGGAAGGGGTGGTGAAAGTAGATTGTAATAGAATAAGATATAAGCGTTTTTTATTAAATTAGTTTTGAAATGATTGATTTATTTTATAACTTGGTTAATTTATAATTAATATTAAATATGTGTTTAATGTACTTCTATTATCAGAATAAATACTAGCAAAGAGAACTATTCAATACAATCAGAAATCCCACTAAAGCCGACCAATAACTCACATTCTTCCGATTCTAAATTTTTAAGTGAATGTCTTGCACAACAATTACCGATATTTGGAAAATTTAGCAAAACAGAGCCTCCAAAATCTTTACCAATAATTCCAAGCAAACCTGTTTCTTTTGCTTCAACAATCAAATCACGAAACAGAAACTCAAAACCACATTATCACTTTGGAATTAATATATCTGAATTCTTAAATACTTCCAGTTCAAATGAATCAAAACTTCCATTTTCTAGCAAATCAAACAAAAAGTCTGGCCATGAAAACAGTTTTAATTCAAATTTGTTAGAAAACCCATTAATTTCACCAAATAATTCAAACTATAATAATATATTACCACAAACTGGAATTTGTGACAAATCCAAATTAAAAGGAATCCTAACTTCAGTTTATAAGCAACAACAGGAAGTGGCCTTTGTATTAGGACAAGTTAGAAATATATTCATTTCATTATGTTTAATTATATATTTTTGAAAATGTTTTTATTATCATTTATATGCTTAGTTTTTTTCAAATATTATATATGAATGAATGCAATTTGATATCTGTTTTATTATTTGTCCAGCATCCTACTCAAACTTATTATTCGTACCCTAACTCACTGAGTCTGATTCCAATCTCCAATCCAAAATCTATGGGTCAGTTGTATTCTATGTCGATTCATTCAGAAAGTATGTACATAAATATTGAAAACGGTTTACAAATAATTTTCTATCTAGTTTTGTGAACAATTATTTAACATTTATCAGATAGATTTTAAGTAAGACTAAATTTGAAAAAAATTACTATATCGATCATATTAAAACATAACCATTTTCTAAACAAGAACATTTTAAATAATATCAAGTACAGATTTTATAGAACATGCGGACATAAGACCAGAGTGGAAGTAAAATTTCAAACTCCAAATGATTTAGAACAACCAAAAACTAAAATTTTGAAAGAAAAATGCTAACACTTTCGGAGTTACTTTTTTCTTCAATATATTCCCACTTGAGCCCCAAAAAATGAATTTTTCGAGTGGTTCTTAACTGTATCGGAGAGGGATTTTCCAGAAGCTTTTCAAAATACTCTTATTATGGCTGTTAAAACTCCTTCAGTAAATAGTAAAATAACATAGTAAACTTTCTAAAGTTTCGGAATATATTGAAGTCAGATGGATTCAAATCGGTTGAACACATATTTCCAAGTAGTTCGTGTGTAATTCCTTTAAATTTGGCCACATTTAGAACTATTTTAGGAGCTGGTTAATTGTCTTGAAGAAAATCCAGGACTTAAATAATTTTCTTTTCCATTCATCCAATTGGTTCTTTTGAAAGGGATTTTGATGTTTCTGAGAAAGTTTCACTGGACGATGTTTTTGGTTAGAATTTCACAAATGACATACCCACCTTGAGCTTTCTTATGCTCAAATTCTTGTAAGAATTTAGGTATATTTGACCTTAGTAACATGAATTACTCACTTCTTTAATAATAATACTGTATGGGAGTGAATTATCTTCAATATATTCCCTATGAAGAATACACTCATTTCCAAACTTACAATCCATAGATTTTAAACGAGCAGCATCATCTAACGCACATGTACAATTTCCTATTTAATTTCCATAACCTTTAAACTTTTTTTTCATAATTTTGTTACAACACAAGGTTTTAATTTTTTATCAAAAAATTCCATGAGAAGAGCTCTAAGAAATATTTTTTTAGAAATTCTTTGTCAGTTTGAAATGTAAGATAGGATGTGTTAATATACAAAGTAAATCATAAAAAATCATTTTATAGTTTTCACATTGACTTTAGATAATGTTTGACAAATCATTCAATTGGCCTAGTAAAATAAAATCGAGAATCCGCTTTGTGAGAGGTGTGTTTAACATAAATTTCAGAAATCATTGTACTCAATTCATACATTTATTATAAATAATTGTCAAACAAAATTTTCAACTATTTTCTTAATTAATAATTAATCCGCTGATCTCTATCTTCCAATAATTTTTCATTTATTTAAAATTGCAATAAAATCAAAATCATTTTTAATTTTTTAATTTTAAAATTTCAATAAAAATATTTATGAAAATTATTATTTTATGTATAATTTATTTTTAAAGAAAATATTTAATTTTTTAATTTCATTTTTATTTTAAGCCTTTTATAGTGCTTTTTTTATAATGTTGCGTTTTAAAAAAACATTTTTTAATATTTTTACTATTTTTGAAACTTTTGAAAATACGTTATATTTAATATTAATTTTTTTTATATATTAAGTATTTTGATTTTTGTAATCATATTCTTAAAGTAATTTAAAATTTGAAAAATAATTTTTTGCAAATATTAATAAAATTTTTTAATAGAATTCAAATTATTTTTAAAAATACTGTTTTATCTGTTATCGGTTTTGATCAACTCATTTTTCTACTAAAATAATATTTTAATTCAAATAAATTTATAAAGAATATTTTTAAATTCCAGTTTAAAATATTGAAGTATTATTCTAATTAATTTTCAAAAATTTTCAATTTGATTTCAATTCCAAATAATCTTTTTTTAAAATTACTTAAATTTTGATCAGCGAACTAAAATTAACTACCTCCTTATACGCTTAATAATGAAATACAGGGTGCACAAAAAAACTGACCATTTTAAATTTGACAATTATTTTGTTTTCCGTTCAACAAAATTTATTCAAAACATAACAATATCAACAAAAACGGTATATAAAACTTATTTGTTTTCAAAATATCCGCCATTGGCATCAATACACTTTTGCAATCGCTTCGGGAAGTCATCAATCGCTTTCTGAATCATTTTCAACTGTAATTCATTCCATGCCTTCTTCAGACTCTTTTTCAACAACTGCATGGACTGACACGGTTTTGAACACGCTCTTTCCTCCAGCCAACTCCAAATGCTGTAGTCCATCACGTTCAAATCTGGGCGACACGGAGGTCATTGACCATTGGCTCTTTGTGGGCTAATGTCAACAGAAATGAAGCCTGGGCAATTTGCTTAGATCAACTCCTGGGTTTCAACAGCCTTGTGGGCGGGCGCCATCTTGCTGGAATGTCCAGTGCTCGTCTCCAAACGTCTTTCTTGCCCACGGAAAAACTTTATCTTCCAACATTTATCGATACACCCGACCATCAACTTTGACACCTTTGGCAATGAAAACAGCAGGTGTCTTGCCCTTTGACCAATGGATCCCAGCCCAAACCATTATTTGCTTCGGCTTTTTCTGGCGGGAGATAATGCGCTGCTCCAGTGGGAGGGGTTCAACTGACCAATCGCGATGGTTTTGGGAGTTGAAGCTTTGTTCGTCTTTGAACAACTTTTCATCGGTGAAGAGGATTGAGCAATGTCTTCCGGCCGCGAATCTTTTTTTAACCTTTTGCATCGATCCAGGCTTTTTTGTTTAGCATTTTGGTTCAAAAACTGCCCCTTAGCCTTTTTTCTTGACTTCATTCCAAGGTCTTTGTGAAGAATGTTCCGGACTGATCCATCTGATATGCCCAATGCCTTGTCAATCTCTCTTGTCGAGTTCTTGCGGCTGTTTGAGTTTCGCTTGATTCTTCCCTTGATGCTACGCACGTTGGCTTTCGCTCTCGCCGTTCTGGGTCGTCCACTTCCAGGTCTACGCTTATTCATACCAGTTTCATTGAATCGGGAAATTATATCATGAACTGTGGTTTTTGGTACACCTAGCGATTCAGCAATTTGGTGCTCGGATTTTTTTTGTAGATGTAATTTTATAATTGCTTTCCTGTATTCAGACATGCTAAAAAACAAATACAATAAATTGATATGTATGCATTTATTTAGAGTGACAAAAAAACAAAAATAAAATGTGTATAAACCAAAATACAAAAACAATGTGAAAAAAGCAAAATAATTGTCAAATTTAAAGTGGTCGGTTTTTTTGGGCACCCTGTATAATTACCATATTGAATTAACAACAATTATGCTCTCTTACATAAAACAAATTGATGATTATGCAGACATCTTGCGTAATAAATAATTCGAAGGTGAAAACAAATGTACTGTTCACTAAATCGCATCAGCAGTAGCAAACAAATAAGAAATTTTTTTAAAGTGATATGTAATTTAATTTTTTGATTTTTAATTTGGAAAAACTTTCTTAATTGGATTTGCGACCCCTGAAATTTTTAAGACTGAAAAATTCAGATGCGCATTTAAAACTTTTTTAAAACAATTGAAAATTTTTAATTGATCAAAAAAAACCATTATCAAAACTTAATTAATTAATCTTTGCGGTGTTTTAATAATACAAATGATTTATCGCGTTCTTTAAATTTATTTCCTTTGTAAATAAATATTTGAAACTAGTTAATTTTTTTCCTCCATCAACACTACAATGAAATCTCAGTAAGATGAGGATTTAGAATCCAATTCATTTTTTCTCGCCTTCAAAAGCCAACAGAAAGTTCTATTTGATAACGCGATTAGAAAAGATTGGATTATCGTAATACCGTGTTCGGGTTCTTTCGTTAAAGACAAGTACGATGATTTCGATTTCTTGAATCACGTTTTGGTGCCGAATATCGACGAGAGTTTATCCAACAACTATTCTAATTATAAAACTCTCGGAAATCAGAAGGCTACTGTTTCAACAAGTCGAAATGGACAACTCTCAGTTCTCCGAAGTGCTTGGAGCGGTTGATAAATTGTTTTCTCACCGAGAAATCACCGAAGACGACATCAAGTCGTTTCAAGAGAATATTAACAAGAATAATATTCATTCAAATCATTTCAATGAGAATTCCATCAGAAATTGTCAAATCTCTCCTCCGATTCTCCATCAACCGACGTTTCCATTCGCCGCGAATATCGCGAAAAAGTTATCGTGTTTAACGAACGGCGGTCCGATAGTCGGGATGGAGTTGTTGTCAGATTGCTGCTCGTCGACATCGATCGTTTCTTCCTCGATCAATAGCGCCAACAATTTCAATAACAATCGGAAAATAATCACCGTCGGATCGAATTCGAAATATTTGACGTCGAATAACAACAGCGACAATCAGAACAACAATCACCACCAAAACGGATTCTGTCACGCGGGCGGCAAATCGAATGTAACCGTGGCGGACGCGATAATCCACGCGACCGATATCGGTGACCCTGGTCGCATCATCAACTATTTTTAAAATATTGTGCAGTAACTTTAAAAATTATTGGGAAAGAGTTACTTGTGAGATATTATTGATTAAATCACTTAATCGTCCATTAATGTCCAAACAAGTCTCTTCAACTTTGAAAGTATTTAATTAGTTATTACTCAAGATGTTTGCAAAATCATTAATTTTCTATAATAATCATATACTAATAATTTTTTTTAATACCGTAGCCGTTGGGCCGTGGGTGCACTCAATTATGTACAAGCATTATAGCTTGGTTTTACATATTTTTGAGTGTCTCAATAGGCAAGGAACCTGGTGGCGTCTATCTCCTTTCCAGGTATGGTAGGCCGTTGGCTCCAAGGAGCTCATCCACCCTTTCCTAGGGTTTGTTTTTCATCCTGCTAGGTGTCCGCTTACCCTATTCACCCAGGTTGCTCTCGGTGAGGGAGCCGGTTTAGTCGCCAACAATTCGACCATGGGACAGGTATTACAGGTTTACATGGTACCTGACCTGACCTGTAGTCAATGGCCCCGCGATTTCCCTATCGGTCATCTAGATAAGTAGTAACGTGGCCAGTGGTCGCTTAACTTCTGATATCGGACGAGATCCGGCGTACCCAACTGCGGCTATTGACTAAAATAATTATTAGATGTTTCAAAACCATAACATTAGAGAAAGAAATCTTCATCTCAAAACATTGATCAATAAACATTCTTTAAAAAGGAAAAACAATCGTTGCAATGGATGAGTTTTCTATTTGGTTACCTTTGATAAGGGCCTAGGACAAGGGTGTTCAAAGATGTTGGCTACTACTTATGAAAATTAATAATTTATCCCGGGTCACTTGATTAATGCCTTTCTTTCTGAATATTCTAACCTAAAAAAAGTTGAATTGTTCAGAATCTATACTATTCGGTATAGCATATAGCAGCTGACTCCGATAATTCAAGAGGAGTAAGCGGACCATTATTTAGTACATATTTCTTTATTTTCTTTAAAGACCAGTGTGCTGGTACAAATCAGTCCTTGAGACGTTTTTTTGACACCCCTGTTCTAGGATATTTGTCGACGAAAATCGAGTTTAATATGTTAATAATTCTACAATTATATGAATCACGAATCACGAACGTAAAATTTCATGACTGATAATTTACAAAAAATAAGTTTTATACGAAAATTCAAAAATTTTGTATATTCATTATGTCGTTACAGAAAGTCACATAATTATTTATGATATGGATGAATGTGAAGTACGTTATGATACACATTATAATCGGGTGTATTTTAAGTCAACATTAATACTAATCACAAATTAATGTCCAAAATGAGAAAACGGAATGCAACCTTAATGATAAATATTTCTATTAACCTTTTAATTTTATATGTTTAATAAATAATAAGATAAAAGTGGTTTAAAAATAATAATGATAAGTCATGTCTGTGGCTCACATATCTTCTAATCATTAGACATGTATGCAGTGTATGAAATAAAATAATGTAAAATGTACATTCAAATTGAACTACTTCAAAATCGCAAACTTGATAAAAGAAATTATCACAGAAAGGGTAAATTAATATTGCCAAATAATTATTATTCCAGGAAAATAAATTAAGATTCAAATTCTAATTTTTTGTTACCATTTAAATCTACGATGATGGAAACATGTTTTCTGCTAATCCTCTCAACCTTCCCGCCATCAAATGGATTATACTAATGACATGAATTTTTATTTTGAAATTGTTTCACTTGAAATGCCAATTTAATATTTTGGAGAAATATTTGCGTTAAATCGTTTTTAAAAATAATTAACGTTTTATACATCACGATTTTCATTGACCTATGTGAAGTAATCCATTTTGTTAAAGGTATCTTTTTCAAAAAAAAATTTTTGTTTAAATCCACCTAAATATATATGTTGTTAAAGTTCTAAACTTTGCTCCAAATAGTTATTTTGATTTAAAACTTGTTGTATATATCTAATAATGATAAAATCAATAAAAGTTGAACAAGATTAATATTTATTATATAACATATTATTTGAACAAATTTAAATTCTTTTTACATATTTTCAGTTTGTTAATTTTTTAAAATATATTATCATAAATAAAAAAATATAACATCCCTCTCTGGGATCACCGATATTTTGGAATTGGATTTCTTGTGCTTCTTACTGGATATCTGTTTTCCTTCACTATCGTTTTTGTAATGGAGCTGGATGATACACTTGATGTCCGATCACAAGGAATACTTAATCTTCCTTTATATCTTTTAACTTGATTGTAGTTTCTTTTCAGGAGCTTTTGAGATACTTTGTCCAATAATTCATAAGTCCAATCATTATTTATTAGGGTGAACCAAAAGTCTTTTCGTATTTTTTATTAAAAATTTAAACATAATTTTACAACAAATAAAAAACATTTAAGTTTCAAAGTAAAGGCCATTTGAATCTATAGCTTGAACCTATCTATGGACAAGTTGTACGATCCCGCTGCGGTACCAATCCTTGTTCTTAGAAGCGAAGAATTGGTGACACTCGTTTTCGACCTCGGCCGGATTATTGAAGCTGCGACAACGAAGAAAGTGTGCCATAGAGTGGAAAAGGTGATAGTCGGATGGCGCAAGATCCGGACTATACGCTGGGTGTGGAAGAAGT
>MQRK01213424.1:35971-54914 GCA_001938485.1 Girardia tigrina | reverse complement strand
TGATTGAAGTGTTATTATTTTTGCTGTTAAAATTTTATGATTTCATTAAATATATAATTAACTGAGTCATTATTTTGGTTGTTAAAATTCTTTGATTTCTTTGAAAATAAATGTTTAAAAACGGCGGTAACTTATGCAACAACCCAATATTATGGACAACAAAGTCGTTTTCTAAATAAATATCCAGGGTTTGGTTTCTTTCTCGTCTTTCTTTCACTTCACATAATCCTACCACAGCACTGCGAGGATCAAATTGGTAGGTTCCCTTTCAATTAATTGCGAGAGTTGGCTGTTTCTGCTGAGGTGCTCGTCCGATGGGCTGAAACGCTCAAGTTGTATAAAGAAATAAGCCTGTCGGGAAGTATGCTTTGAAGAGTGAGTGTTACCGAAGACGATATTACTTTCAAAAGTACTCCGTTGCAGCGCTGTAGATATGTTTTCAACTTCAATTAGGGTAAAGCATTTATTGGCCATTGCTTAACAGTGCTGGATTTCTTCTGAAAATAAATGTTATGATATTTTTACTCCTGCATTGATAAGTGTTTCGAGTTCTGCTGTTTGCAAAAGAGTTAATGTGCCTTGGACAACTTCTTATTCCTCATCAAACCGCTCTTCATGACAATTCTGTGCTGATTATCCAATTTGGAGGAGCACCCCATCATGATTTCTTATAGTTGGCAAATTTGTGTTAACAGCTCTTAAAATGAGTCTCTGTTTCCTGGGGCTGTAGTTTATTTTCCTCTCCACCAGGATAGGGGGCCATGGATATAAGGTCTAATTTACGAAGTGCCTCTGCGAAATATTTTAAATGTTTGATGTTTTGAAGAACATGGTCGAAAAGAGAGTGAGAGTAATATTGCAGAACATAAGAAAAATGTAAATGAGATGTTAATTTTGATAATTTCAAAATTCTGTGTAAACATTTTGACAGTTATTGGGAGAGAGTGTAGTGTGAAACATTGTTAATTAGGTCACGTTGCCCTAAAATCAATGTTCAATCAGTAGTCTCAACCAGCTTATTGAAAATTTTTGATTAGCATGATTTCATGCAATCGATTACATAATCATCATTTTAATATTTATATACAGATGAATTGATTATTAATTAGTGACCTGAAGATGACGGTAGAACCGTCGAAATATATTGTTTATAAATATATATTTTTAATGGATGAGTGTTGTTTTTAAAATTAAAAAAAATAACTGGATTTTTTGTCATTTTTTCTACTGTCTGTATAATAGTATTTTTATTCATATGTTGAGTGTTACAATCATTTAGATAATGGAAGAAATATCAAAGTCAAATGTGAATTTGAAAGAGTTAGATGACTTTACTATTTTATTCAGAAATTGGAAACAAGGCACATGTACCCCAACTAATCTTATGATGAATCGAACCTAGTAATTTTTTCTTACTTGACTTTGTATTTTTTAAAAAATATTTATGCCAGTTTTTAAAATAATGTTTCTTATTAACCCTTTCCTGGCTGAATTTAAACACACCAAAAGTGTGTAGTAAAATATATGCGAAAGCAGTAAAGTAATTAGAGTAAAAATTTAATTGACAACAAATATATCTTCTTATCGATCTTCCTTATCGATCTAAATAAAAAATGTTATCCCTATTCATTCATAGATGGCTATACAAGTCTGATATATATTATGATTCCATATGGCATCAATAGTCAGTAAAGGGTTAAATATTACAGTTTCTTAGTGTCTTTTGCAAGAGTACATAAAAATAAAACTACATGTGCAGGTTAAATCTTATTCTGCAAAAACTTCTGACAATGGAATTGTGAGGATTTTAAGAAACTCTTCTAAATTTTTGAATTAAAATTTAACTAAACTACTTTTTACAAATTAAAACAATATTTAAAATACAAAATTAAATATTAAGCTACGTTAAATTAAAGATAAAAATATTTAAAAAAGAAGTTTGAATAACTTACTATAGTTTTTTAAATAAATAATTTCAAAAATAATAAAATTTACATTTACTAACGAATGTAAAAACAACGGCAAATTATATTATTGATCAAAAAACACTGAACACCATTTTTTAGAATTTATCGTTATTAATTTCGGCGGATTACCCAATACCATCTTCAGACTCAATTAACATTAGTTTTTGCAGCTTATATATGAAAATGGTGATTGTGTAATCAATTATGTCAAGAGGCTCTATTTGAAAATGTTTAACAAAGAAATTGAGTGTGAAGCTTGAATATAAAGTTTGTAATTCATGGATCCAAAAATTAATATTCAAGCTTCACACTCAACTTCTCTTAATTATTTTCAAATAGAGCCTTTATGATATAAGTGATTACATAATCACCATTTTCATACATAAGCTGCAAAAACTAATGTTAATTTAGTCTGAAGATGGCATTGGGTGATCCGCCGAAATTAATTACAAAAAAATTTGCAAAATGGCTTTCAGTGTTTTTTGATTAAAACTTTACATTTAATTAAACTTTATATTTATATATACAATTTATTTGGATGTTATTGGTTTGTGCAAGAAAAATGAAAAAGTCTTACTCAGAAATTTACTGAAACAAAACTTGTTTAAATATTATGTTATATTGTTGAGTTATTATGTTAAGTTTCAAAAATGTTTTCATCATAGTTTTCAACAGAACACAACCACGAACCTAATAGCAATGATAACGATAATTCGATAACAGCGATAGTTAATTCAATTACTTCTTAAGTTATTAAAATTGTGGAAGAGGCTTTAAAGCTTGAAATATAGAGACAGTTAGAGTAAGGTGTGTGTAATTGTGTCGACTAAACTAATTTATAAATCATTTTCTCTTAAAAATTACAAATTGTTTCAAGAAATAACTCTTTCAGTTCAAGTGAGACACATTTCCAACGAAAATTTTAGAACACATTGCTGGAGTAGATTGTCGTATAATTCAATTTGTCTTGGTACAATTCAGTGGACTGAATACATTTCTATGTAGAGGGACCCGAAAAGCGGCGTTTTTTCTTACATCGTAATTTTTTTTGCAAAAGATTCAAAAAGCCTAGTAGAAATTAAAACTTTTATGAAATCATATTTAATTATAAATAGTCATCACCAGATGATATAATTTTTCCTAGGTTCTCTCGCAATTTGTTGATCTCACAAGTTAGTTTATAACGGGTTTGTCTACCAAAGAACTCTTCCAAAAAACGTTTCACTTGCTCAGTAGTATTGAATGTTTGCTGTCTTCTTAACGTTTCCATGTTCCTAAATATGAAAAGATCTATCAAATTTATATCAAGAGAACAGGAGGGCCGTTGAATTCGCAGAATGGGATTTTGTTCCATAAAAGTTTCTGTCAATTTCACTGACTGTGGACTGGCATTATCGTGCATAATCGTCAAAGTACCCTGTCAGTAAATTTGGACCACATTTTCTAGGAAACGAATATGTACATGTGTATTGACTGTTATGCCGTAGTCTAGGATCTCAAAATAATTGTCACCACAAAAATTTATTGCCACAATTATATGAAAATTTTTATCGATAATGATACCCCTAGGTTGTGGTTGCCCATCACCACTAGGGTCTACCCATGTACGATGATTTTCATTTGCTGGCATAGGGATGGAATAAAGCCACTTCTCATCTATAACAAGAATGCTTCCATGTAGCTTATTCAAAATTTTCTTAATCCGTTGCTGTAGTTGAGGGATTGTTTGAGCCTCCTAGCCTCCATCATACACTTTCGCCTTTAGAGCGCCCCAAAGGTTCTCAATTGGGTGGCAGTGTGGAACGTTGGGAGGATTACACTCATTGTCAGCAAAGGGGATGTTGAGATGATGGAGAAGTTTGAGAGTGCTGTTGGCATAATGTGCAGAAGCCAGGTCCGGCCAGAAGAGAATTTCGTCATCTCGATGATATTTCTTGATAAACTTCATCAGACCTTGTCTGATGCACTGCTCTTGATAGAAATCGGCATGTACACTGTTTGGCCGCTGCAAAAATATAGGATCACTGATGTGGTCTGCGGAGACAGAAAGCCAAACCATCAGCTGAACAGGGAACTTTCTTTCTGTTCTATATTTGACGTGTTCAGGAGCAGATTGATGACTCGAAGTAAAGTAGTGATCATTTCCTGGTAGATAATCACATTTCAACTTGAAGTAGCTCTCATCGTTCATGATGATTTTTTTATCACTCAAACTTCGGAGTAATATTCCTGCTCTCAGCTTCACTCGCTTTACTTGCTCCTCTGTGTAATGAGGAGCCTTCTTTCTCTTTCGGCATTTTAGACCACCTTCCTTGATAATATTCCTCATCGTCGTGCCACAGACACCATACTTGCTGGCTTCACGTCTGAGAGATACACCACGCTTTGTTTGAATCAATCTCCAAATACTTGCGCGCAGTTGATTTGTTAACTTTTTATTGTGGCCACCACTTCCTGGCTTCTTGTGCACATTTGAACTCTTAGAGAGGTTTGAGAAAAGCGTATAGATGGTAGACCGTGCACAACCTTCATTCACAAAGTGGTTTACAGTGAAGGCTTTTCCTTTTAAAAAGTTCAGCTGCCAAAAGTTGCGAACTCTCTCACGGATCTGTTGCTCTGTCATGTCTTTTCTGAGGAAATGAATGCCGAGAGGACGACGAAATATTATGCAAGAAACCCCCTACCCATTGTGATTCATGCTGCAATTTGATTGGATGTTCCATTTATTTTTAATTTACTGATAGTATGCATTTTTCATATGTCCAGATTTTGCCTGCGCACCCGTTAAGACTATTAAGAACATTGAGATAATTCTCATTTGAATTTTTGTTACTATCACATTTAGAGTCATTACAACTCTCAGAAGGTCTTTCACCGTTTGACATCGCTCTAATTGGTTTTATTATTTTTTTATTTTTAACCATGATTGTTCGAACATTTTTTTCTAAATCTTTTAAAAATATTTAATTTCTGAAATATTAATTAAAAGTAATAATTTAAACCATTTATTAATAAAAACCCAAAATAATAAAAATGTTACCAAATTATTGAAAATGAATTTAATTTAAATTTTATTAAAAAATATTAAACTTAATTTAAATTCTTTGTAAGAAATTTAAAAAATAATGGCAAATTTTTATTAAAATCAAGAAGGCCATTAAAAATTCAAATTTTATTGCATTATATTCGGTGGGTTTTCCACCATCTTCAGGCTGAATTAACAACAATTTCGCTGTCTTATATATATAGCAAATTTATGATTATGCAAAGATATTTACGTAATGGTCATCAACAAAAGCAGATACAAGAACTATTGCAGAAAAATAGCTTTTCAAAATAATTTTTAGAGAAACTAACTAATGAGACGATAGATAAATTAATGAATAAAGAACATGAGGGTAAGGACGAATTAAAACCCGACAAATTATCTAATGGAAATTCTAATTTTGAATATACGCTAATCGTTCCTTATTCAGAAGGTTCGAAATATTTAAATCGTCTATTTTAAAATCAATCGATAGTAAAGATTTAAATTTAAAATCGTTTCTATATCTTACAAAATTCAAAGTATGTTCAGCAATTAAATCTCATACTCCTTTGAGTTTATGTTCCAATCTGGTTTATCAATTTTCGTGTAGTGGTTGCAACACCCCATACATTGTAGAGACATCTCGTCATATCTGTAAACGGATTCAGGAGCATGGGCGATTGGGTAATGGTAGTAATCTTGCTGGACATATGAAAGTTTGTAGATCGGAGGTGAAAACAACTAATTTTAAAATATTGTGGAGTAATTTTAAAAAATACTGGGAAGAAGTTCTTGTGAGGCATTATTGATTAAATCACTTAATTCGTTCATTAATGTCCAAATAAGTCTCTCTTCCACTTTGTTGAAAATATTTAATTAGTTATTGCGCAAGATTTTTACATAATCATCAATTTTCTATATATAAGACAGCAAAAATATTGTTAAATCAGCCTGAAGATGGGGGAAAATCCACCGAAATATCTTGCAATAAAATTTTATTTTTTTTAATGGCGTTCTTGATTTTAATTGTTAATTTTAAAAATGTAAACTTATCAAATTATTATTTTAATTGTGTTCGAATAGTCAATCACTTTAAATTAAAAAAAATACCAATTTCCAACCTGTGGGGAGAATCACCATTCTAATTTCACCATACTCAAATCAATATACAATATCAATACTTTCACACATTCAAGCAATTTAAAATATTCCTCACAAAGACGTTTAGAAATATTATTAAAAATTTTATCAATCAAGAACGATGACTAGTTACACAAGTTTTGTGGAGAATTGTCCTAGTGGCAATTCAAGTTGTGATACCAATAAATGTAATGAAAATCCAATTAGTGTCCATAATACATAGTATTGTGTTACTGCTTAAAATACCTTTCATCGAATGATAAAACTATCAGACCTAAGAGTTTCTTCTTCTGTTTTATTTTCGCTATTCTTTACCAAGATCTGATTATATTTTAACATATTTAATATGATAATTCAGAAATCTCAAATTGAGAATTTTATTGATTTACATTTTTGTGCTTGTTTTAATTGATTGATGGTCCACTTATTTCCAAATTTAGTTTTTCTTCTGCATATACATGTTATCACTCGGCTCTCCTTTTACAGAGAATACCTACAGCAATGTCTGAAGGTGCTTATGGGGTAGAGGCGAAAGCGCTATTAAATGACGTTTTAAGGAAGGTAATGAAAAAAATGGAGCGTTAAATGTTTTATTTTGTTTTTCTAAAAGGATGAGCGTTTAGCAACGGACATATTTACTAACTCAAAATTCTCAAGCTTCAAGGACACACTTTTTCCCAAATACGGATCCAATTACAACCGTTATGAGAATCAACCGTATTTCTATATTAGTCACTCTTTCATCTGAGGACTGAGTTGTTATTGCTTGGAGAATATTAAGAAATAAATTCTTTAGTGTTTTGAAATCATTTAATATATTTTTTACAAAATTTTATGGGAAATTCTCAAATACAATTTGTCTTGTAAATATCTTTATATATATTTTTTTGAATAAGACTTTAATATTTGTTTTAATTCTCTTTCGGCACATTGTTCTGACCGTAAATTGGATGATTTAAATATATTGTTGCTCAAAAAGAACATTAGTTTTATTATTCTTTGTCTATGATTTATTTTACCAGTATTAACTAGTTATTTGTGTGAAGGACGGGCTCATTCTTTAAATTTTTGAATAATTAATTTTTGTAAATAATCTCTAAATTAAGAAAAATATTTAAAATCAAAAGTTCTAAAACAGTTATAACTAAATATCTTAATTAATGTAAAAAAAGAGTTATTTTTATAAATAATTGAATTTTAATTATTTTGCATTTATTTTAAAAATTATTCCGAAGAATAACTTTATGAAATTTTTGTTGTCAGAGATGCAATAAAAAAATAATTTAGATTTAAAAACCAGTTAGAAATTCTGCAAATTAAAATTCGATAAATAATTAATAAAATATATAATATATATATATATATATATATATATATATAGAAAAAACTGCCATTAAAATTTTATAATTACTGAATCTCTATTAAATAATAATAAATTTAAATATTACTAAATATTTTTGTATTTCTAAAATAAAAATAATATTTTGTATTTTAAAGTTGAGAATTTTATTTCTAAAATAAAAAATAATAGTTTTACATTTTAAATTTGTGAATTGTAAATAATAAAAATAATAATTTCTAAAATCTCATTTTAATAAATAGCTTATCATTATTTATAACTCCATATTTTTATGTATAAGAAATTTGGTCAAAAAAAAGACAACGAAAGTTCCTCAAGAAAAATTGTTTAAATAATTGTTATTTGTGTTATTAATAAATTTTTGGTGTTAATGAATTATAATATTGATCAAGAACCCAACAATTTGCTTTCAACCTTTGATTTCAGTTGTAATCAGTAGTGAGCTATGAAATTTTTAACAATGGGCTCGCTCTTTTTTTTCTCGCGAATCGTAAGAACTAGTACTGTAACAGTGTTTCATTGCGACTGACATAAAAAAGAAAATCATGGTTTAATAATGGTTTATTTCAAACAAAATATATATTAATAATCAATACAACAATTAATACGTATAACATAATACAAGTAGTTACTGAAAAGAACAACGGGCTCGTAAATGATAAAACCATTTAACAAATGGCTCGCGCGAGCCGCTTATAGCTGTTATTGTCGACCACAAGGAAGCCAATGGAATATTTATACCCTTCGAAATAAATACTCCTTTAGCCACCGTACCTTAGGTTTGTTCTACTAAGTAAGTAAAAAAATCACCAGGTTTTTGGCGCAATTTCCATACTAACAATTGCGATTATTAATTGGTTATTTCTGTGTGGATGGATGGATGGATGTGTGTCCGCAGCTTTAAGTCGTATCTCCTCCTCAACGAAGCAATATCGAGGGCTAGTTCCAAAAGCAAATATGTTAAGCAAGTTCGGAGGATGATTGTGGGCCAAAAAAATTCCCGGAATTCATTCCTGGATTTCCCGGAAAAGTCAAAAAAACCTCGAAAAAATGCTGTTTTTGGTCTATATCTCGGCAACCAGACCACTTAGCGACTTGAAACATTTACCAATCGATTCCTGCAATAATTTAGAACAATATTGCCGAAGAAAGTTTTAAAAAATATCCTTTCGTTGGGTCACAAATAATTAATCATAGTCAAATACTGATATAAACGTTTTAATAATTAATAGACAAATATTAATTTCATATGGATTAATTAATTAATTTTAATTAATTTTATATAGGACTTGAAACATTTACCAATCGATTCCTGCAATAATTTAGAACAATATTGCAGAAGAAAGTTTTCAAAAATATCCTTTCGTTCGGTCACAAAAAATTAATCATAGTCAAATACTGATATAAACGTTTTAATATTTTGGCACCGAATAACATAAGGAAATTGCGCTTAAATTGTCACTAGACTTTTTATTAACTTGTTTATTGTTATAACCACACGGTCAATACCACCCATCGTAAAATTTTAGTCATGAGCCACGGTTGGCCGCTGTTTTCCGTTGTCTAATTCAATCATGGTTGCACCATGAACTGTTGATAGAAAAAACACGTCTTTTTTGTCTCTACCTCAACACCATCATTTTCTTTTTTCTATAGGCTTTTGTTGTATGAACCAGCGTCACTCGGGTTGTTGCGATCGGGAAAGTTTTTTGATGACGAGTCACGCTAGTTTTTGTTTTTCATCCTGCTAGGTGTCCACACACCTCTTCACCCAGGTTGCTCTGGGTGAGGCAGCCGGTTTATTTGCCAACCATTCGACCATGGGACAGGTATTACAGGTTTACATGGTACCTGTAGCATACAGATTGCCTGACCTGACTTGTAGTCAGATCGGACGAGATCCGATGTACCCAACTGCGGCCATTGATTACAATTGGTTGTATCAATTGGTGAGATAAAAATTGTGATGTAATTTGTTTTGTTAATTTTTGTTACGTTGGATAAAATTGCAAAACAGGCTATTTAAACATTTGAAGATAATTGTAAAATGATTTTTGCCAAAAAATTAAAATTAACTTTTTAAAATCATTTGATTTGTACAATCAATACGTTAAAGAAAATACAACTACCCTGCTCCACAGCTTTACGGGACAAGATGACACCAAAGCAAGTATATAAAAAGAAAGGAAAATCCATTTTTTGATTTTAACTATAATTGTTTGGTATTAAAAAATAATTAAAGTGGTTCCTGTAATGTAATTGGTAGGAAAGAATTAGAAAAACTAAGGTTGTAGTAAACGAAGAAAAATTTAATACTACCGCACCATGAAAACAACCGATCTTGGTTTCGCAACTCAATTAAGCAAGAATGAAGTGTGTAAAGCGATAAAAAGATTGAAGATTTTCGAAATCCAAACATAAATTTTACAGATTATTTTGCAAAGGCAGGAGGAAAGAGATCAAACAAGGCAGAACTTCGTGCTTATATCAGAAAACAAATTTCTGTGATACTTCACTTATCACCAAAGGCTGTCGACAAGCATTTAATTTAAACATCTCTTCCTCGCTAATTTAAATCGGCAGTAATTACACGAAAAAGGTTTAAAAAAAGATCTAACGTAATATTGAAAGAAAGTAATATTCTTTTAAGAACATTTTGTGCTCAAATGTTGAGTTTAGCAAACAGAAGAGTCCTGTTTCGAGACTGGATTCAATTTGCACAAAACTGGTAATTGAGGATATTTCACTGTAAACTACGATGTGGTTCTATATTAATTACAATCGCAAGGGAGAAATGTATCAGTGTACAATCATATCAAATATTCGGTGTAAAAATTACAAAATGCGTTTAATCGGACCGTTTTTTGGAGTTCTTTGAACAATCGAGAGAAATCGGGGGTTTTGCTGGTAATCCCATTATTATACTTGATAATGTTAGATTTCATCATTGTTCTGAAATATTATCATATTTTGAAAATATTAACATCGAGGTTCATTTCTACCCTCTAATTCACCAGATCTTAACCCGATCGAAAATGTTTTCTCGATGATAAGGTCGCGATATTGTAGTAATGTGAAATGCCGGGCAACCAGAAAGGATATATTAGTTGCAAATTTGGAAACAATTATTGACTTACAGGATCTTTATCGACTTTTCTGGGAAACGTGCCATTTAATCACTAATTGACAACCAGATTAAAACATAAGGTTCAATTTTCTAATGGTACGTATTTTTTATTTGTGTTTCTTCGTATTTACAATTCAAATAATTGTATCTTGTCTGTTTTGTATCCCATGTTTACTGTTGAATATTTTTACGGTTTGAAAAGTAAAAAGAATATGTTTTGAATCCATATTCAAAGCTTTACAGTTTACGTGAATAAAGAATTTGTTTTTAAAGAATTGTTATGTAAATTAAAAATTTTGTAGTTTTGAAAACTGTTGGAAAATAATTTTTGTCTGGTTTGATATATTTTATAGATATTTTATGTTTTATTTTATTATTATTTTTTATTTTTACAAATATTTTTCGATTTTAAAATAAAGTCTTTTCTTATAAAAGAAATCTGTCTCTAATTCTGAAATTTGTCCCTTTTTTTAAATCTGTCTTTTTATTTACCAAATACCCTGTAAAATTATTGAATATTTGATTTTTCATAAATATTTGAAAGAGTTTTGAGATAAATCATCTGCAAATCGTGCTTATCTTCAAAATGAACAATAAATTTCGTGAACACGTTAAAACATTAAATAGAGAAAAACTTTAATTAAAACTGATAGGAACTGAAAAGCCAGGTGGAAAATTTTTAAAGATAGAAATTATTTGAAATATTAATTTTTTGTATATTCGAAAATTGTATATATTTGTATATTCATTTGAAATTATTTATTAAAGTTATAAAATAAGTGTAAAGAATTTTTGTGAAACGAAAATTCAGAAAACGAAATTGAAATCCAATATTAACATTATTATATTTTCTGGATGAAGAATTATAAAGAGTTACAAAAAATGTTTCAAATACAGGTGTCCCTCGTATAACATGGTACTTGTAAAACATGGTTTCGATATTACACGGTTCAAAATTTTCGATCACTTTAACACGAATTCGATATTACACGGTACAGAAATTGAATTTAATATTACACGGTTTTGATATAACACAATTTTAAAAAATTTAATTTCATTTTCGTTCATTAAGGGGGAAATCCAAACTGTATTTTTTAATTGTATTGAATTAGGGGAATTTATCATTTATGACAAGTAAAGGATGGTTTGAAAATTAAAATAAATTTTTCTTTGTGCAATGTAAAATTTCAAGGAGAGCAAGCTTCAGCAGATGTTGAGGCTGTCCAAAAATTTATACAGGAAGTATCACAAATTATTGAAGAGGAAGAATATTCTACAGATCAAATTTTCAACACCGATGAGACAGCTTTGTACTGGAAGAAACTTCCGTCTCGAACTTTTATTTCAAAAACTGAGAAACAAGCACCAGGTTATAAACTTTGTAAAGATTGTGTTACTCTTCACATGTGTAGTAATCTATCGGGAATTTTTTTAGTAAATCCAATGATAATAAATTGTTCCTTGAATCCCAGAGCAATGAAAAACCTAGATAAGTCTAATCTACCAGTCTTTTGGTGAGGAAATAAAAAGGGCTGAATGGCGCAAAATTTGTTTGAGGACTGGTTTAAAAATTGTTTTATTCAAGAAGTAGAAAGGTTTTTGAAGAAAAAAAATTTGAACTTTAAAGTTTTATTGTTCATTGACAATGCAGGCAGTCACAGTATAGAGTTTAATCAGCAAAATGTGAAAGTTGTGTTTTTTCCTCCAAATTGTATGTCATTAATCCAACAATTAGATCAAGGAATCATTTCAACATTTAAGGCATACTATATACGATTAGCATTCCAAAAAATTTTCGAGAGACTGAAAAACGATAAAAATGTACGGCTTATTCAAGCTTGGAAAGTTTTCTATTGTAGATTGTGTTGAAATTATAGATTTGGCTCGCAAGGAATTAAAACCGTCTACAATCCATGCGTGTTGGAAGCCTTTGTTACCACAAATGTTTCAAAAAGGAAACTTTGTCCCATTTGAGGAAGCAGAATATAACAGAATAATATCAGTTGCTTCTAATTTAGAAGAGGACGGATTTTCAGATATGAACATTAAAAATGTTCGAGAACTACTTGAAGAACAAACTTTTAATGAGGCAAAACTAATTAAACTATTAAATATCTCCACTTCCAATCACGACGATGATTCCGAAAATATTTGTAACATTGCATCGGTTGCTTTTTTAAATTTAATTGATCTGTAAGAAGGAATAGCTTTAGCTAACAAATTAGAAAATTATTTTGTAGAAAAAGATCCTTCGGTAGTGCGTAGCGTAGGTCCTTCAGTATTAATATCTAATAATACTTTGATTTCTTTCTTAGAACTATCAGGAAGTCTAAGAAAGAAATCTAATAATTTTGAGTTTTTGAATAAACAATTAAAATCAATTTTAATATAACTAATTTTTAAAAGAGAACTATTTAAATTAATATATTCTAAAGAAATGATATTTACATTTTTTTAATTAAAATATAACCATCTATAACACTTGGTAACAGCCAAAAAATCGTCAGGGCTTTCTGAGCCGATTTAGATTAATTTTGGTGTTCTGAGTCCGAATATCATATTGATTTTACTCTATCAGGTCAACTTTTTGAGATACAGCCATAGGCCAACCTGGCCTATTTATATATATATATATATATATATATATATATATATATATATATAAAATACAATTCAAAATGTACTTAATTAACCCTTAACGAATCAAATTGATTATAAATTTCATTGTTTGACACTCAGCTGCATTTTTCTTTTTCCTTTCAGTTTATTGTGATGGCTTCGGCACGACGGTCATGCAGGAATAACCCTGACGTTTTCTGTTACATTTGTGGTGAATACACACTCTCAGGGGATCAGAAGAACATCACGTTTACAGAGCTTCCCAACCACAAGGACGAGGATATATAGAAGAGGACTATGAAGCACAAGATTTTCCGCAGCCCTTTTCACAATGTGATTTTAATGATCAGGTTTGGGATCTCAGCTTGTCAAAGACTTCTTCCGAGCTGTTGGCCTTCAGAATCAAAGAGAAAAATCTACTTGTCAAGGACGCGCGTATCACTTTTTTTTTGGTAGAAAGCATGGGGACTACATGGGCTACTTTTGCCAGGAGAAACACCTTGGGTACTGCCAAAATGTCGTCAGTTTTGTTGTTAAACTTTGCACTCCTCAATACGATCAGAGAGATTGGAGACTCTTCATTGACAGCTGCAAGCTCTCTTTGAAATGGGTGCTCCTCCACATCGTGAACCAGTTCGTCTCAATCCCTCTTGCGCACTCCACAACTCTCAGAGAAAAATATGACGCAGTGAAGTACTTGCTCGGCAAAATCCATTATGAGCAGCACCAATGAATGATCTGCGTCGACTTCAAGATGGTAAACTTTCTACTTGGTCAGCAGTCAGGGTTCACGAAGTACTCATGCTTTATAAGTATGTGGGAAAGTCGAGACAGAGCCCTGCACTTTGTAAAGAAAGAAAACATCTTAGACGAACCTCTTGTTGACTGGGAGAAGAAATTGATCTACCCGCTACACATGAAGCTTGGATTAATAAAACAGTTTACGCACGTTCTGGACAAGGATGGGAGGTATTTCAACCATCAGTGCCGAGTCTTTCCTCAACTGACGATTGAGAAGCTGAAAGCCTGCATTTTCGATGGCCCGCAGATATAGCAGCTCATAAATGACAGAGTTCCAAAATTTCAGGAATACGCTACAGTGCCCACGTGGAAACCATAGGTTTGCTTAGCTGATAAACCGCATAAATTTCTCTTTAAATAAAAATCGATTTTTTTTAAATTTCTGTAACAAAAAACTGAACTGATTGAGCAAAACTAAGATCATTTTTGAACTCAGAGAATCAAAATTGGACGATTTTCAAAAAATATTTTTTTGTTACCCAGTGTAATTTTATAACATTTTAAAGTAGAGTTTTTGTAACATTTTTGTCTAGAAAGTTTAAAAATAATTACATTTGAATTTAAAGACATTTTTATATTTTCATAAAATATTTTTAAAATAAATTAAAATAGAAATTAGAATATTTCAAGTTCTTATAATGTAATGGTGTTAAAATAATTTAACTACATTCAGAGGTTTCAATACTAGCGGAAAGATTAATTTTAATAAATATTTTTGAAACTAAAAGATTATAAATATTTTAGATAGATAAAAAATAGTTCAAATAATCATTTTTAAAATGACAAATAAAAACCCAATTAGAATGACGTCAAATTGTGAAAGATCTTTAGGAAGTTGTGATGACTAAATAAGATGTTAATGAATGTTTTCATAGTAAATGTGTCAGTGCTTTTAAAATAAACATTACTAACATTTTTATAAACTTGTCTTTGGTTTATTTTAAAAAATAGTCTAAATGTATATCATATTGTAAAATTGTTCTAATAAATAATTTGAGATTTAATAACACATTTAAAAAAGGAAATTAAAAGTATTGATCCGAAGAAAAATATTTTTTAGAATAGATTACCTTAAATAATAATTACCTCTATTATAATACAAAAATCTTTATTAGTAAAAATCAAAAAATAATTTTTGAAAAAATAAATAAATAAATAACGTTTTAAAATGTTTAATCAATATTTTATAAAACGTAATTGATTTTTTAAATCTTAAAAAAATCTCGAGAATTGTTTATTCGCATCAATAAAATAAATTTAGGCGACATATAAATAGCAATAATTTAATTAGTTTATTAGATTAATTTTCACAAAAAAATCAAATCGTTTTCCGATCAGTTGATTTCGTCAACAATGAAGAAATTATTAGTGATTTTATCATTAATTTATGTTTGCACCGCAATTGAATCGATGTCATTCTATGAGTGTGAAATTACGAAAGCGTGTTTCAAAACATCGAAAGCCTGCACCGAAGACAACTGTGAATTCGGGATTACATGGAAACCAATTCGCTATAATGATCATGATTATATAGAATTTGAAATGATTGGAAATGTGTACAGTGATAATGGTTATATATTGATCGGATTCTCAGAGGATAAATCATTTGTGAGAATTTATTTAATGAATTATTGAAATTAATTTAAAATGTCGATTTTAGGGAAATGATGGAATCGTCAGTTGCTATACTGAGAACAACGACGTGAAAGTTCTAGCGGGTTATTACGAGAATGGAGATGGACCAGATCCAAATATTAAAGTCATAACCGATGATGTAAGTTGATGATTGGTTTATTAATGACTATTTATTTATTATAATAGTATTATTAATAATAATAACAATAATATTTAAGATGCAGTCAATAAATTACATCAGAATTCATAGTAAATAAATACATAAAAATCGATATGATGCCAAATCTAAGAAATATTTTCTCTGCAAGACACCTGAATTAATTCTCATTAAAGCGATACACACGCTAATTAACAGTGTGTCATTTTTTATGCGAAATAAATCGAATTAGAAAACGACTTGTGCACACTATTCGCTGTGCAATCGTCAGTTTGAATAGCGTGATGTAACACTGCACACGCGAGAGCGATTCAATCGCTATTTGGATTCGCTGAATCACTGATCAAAACACACTGTTTTTTCTTTGGAAATGGGAAATTCTATTGACAGAAAAATTCGACAGAAAAGAATTTGATTAGTAATATCGATAGTTTTTTTCCTTTGGAAATTTTAGGAATTCCATTTTTGAAACTTAATTAATTTTTATTTATCATTACTAAAATTTGATTTTTTGTGTATTATAATTTCATGATTATTCTAAATATATATTATTTCTGAGATATTTATTCCGAACAAATTGATTTCCGGAAGAACGAGATCTATAAGAGATTATTTTTAAACTATAAGTATTTGAATAAAATTGTTAGGAAGATTTATATATGTACTTCACCTCTTTTAGGACTGAATTTTACATCTTATGTAAAATAAAGTGTGTAATATTAAATGCTTAAAAGTTACAATCATAATTAATTGAATTAAGGATTAAATAATGTATAAATAATAATGTATAATCATATAAATAAAAGTTTAAAAACACTTATTTTTAATCGACTTAACTCTTTTTAATATCAACTTTGCACTTGGTATTTAGCAAAATATTTTAGCATTGAACAAAAAACTAAAAATGTGTCGAAAAACGGCGAATTTTCAAATATTTAAGTTTATCTCTTTCATCAATGAACTTCTTCCCCCGGTCATAGAATGAATTAAGAGATCCATTTGACTAATTATTGTTTGGTAGACTTACTAAAACCTAATATAAACGATGTTACGAAAATATTAATTCAAATATAAAATCATCATATTAAGTTCATAAAAAGGTAACCATATTAATACTCGTGAATTCAGCCTAAAATGTTTATGTTTTTTGAAGTTCAAACTTTCTTATTTTGATGATAAAATGCTTCGAATCAAATTTGCTTTAAATTAAATTTTAATAATTTTAATTTGAGCTAAAATTCACAAATTTGGGTTACAATTTAAATTATGTTACTATTACTTTATTTTTATTCAATAATCCATTCAAATTTTGATCCTTTTATTGTAATTTTAATTATTACACTCTTACGTTAAAATAAAAAGATGAAAATTCGCCATTGCATACAAAATGGAAGTCATAAATTTTACTGAAAAAACTAATTTGGGCCACAAAGCGAAAAAGCATTTTGAGTGACGCGAAAATCAAGAATATGACCAGTAAATGTTTCTAAAATCTTATATAAGTTAAGAACAAATAAATCTTCATTCACAAGACAAAAATTTAGACGAAATTATAGACTTAAGAATAAATACTATTATGGTAACAATAACTTTTTATGAGTGATCAAATTATCTTTCGAGGCAAATGAAATAGAACTAAATGATTCAGCCTTAAAACGTTCAACTATCTATGTAATGTTAACAACAGATCAATTAATGTCAAGATGAATGAAGTATATCAAACTGAATAAGTGGATGTCATTTCTATTTATTTGGAAGAATTCATACACAAACGAAAGCAAATATACTTCTGTACAAATAAATGGTGTTATATCTATTGGGGTAGATTTTAGAAAATTTATTCCGTTAATTGTCCACCAAGAAAAGGCTACATTAAAAAAGTAAATAATCTATTTTGTACATATCACAAAAACTCATGAATAAATCGTTTTTGATGGGTGTATTTCCTGACATTCCTTTCGGGCTTAAATATCAAAGAATGCAAAGAATCATTACAAATAAAAGGAAAATTCAAATGTTTGTGACACAAAGAGAAATGACACCGTATCTTTAAATCGAAGGTATTGAAATTTATCGTAAATTTAGAGATTTTATGTACAAATGAATCGAACAATAAAAAAACCGGTTTAAAGAAGATTGGAATAATCGCTTTGGTCGAGAAAATTGAAAAAAATGATCGAACATAAACAGAATTAAACAAAGAAATATGCATTTAAAAATGAATTAAATAAAATAATAATTAGAAATTTTAATAAAATTAAAATTTGAAATCAAATAAAATTTTATTTCTTAATTTGAATAATCTCGAGAAATATCTCATCGATGTGATGAATTTTCTTGACATGTAAATATATATCATGGGTACCCCGAAAGGGGGTCAAGGGGGGCATTTGCCCACCCCCTGGAAAAAAAATTTAATGTGTACAAAAAACAAAATATTAAATTAAATTTCACAGCAGATGCTACATTTTTGTTTGCATATTGGAACGATAAACCAATAAATGAGATTCAAAATCTGATTTTCTTAGATTTAATACATCATTCATCAGTATATTATCCTTCTATTTCTTTGGCCTTTATTCTGGCATTGACACTTCCAGCTACAACTTGTACAGTAGAGATGTCTTTTAGTACTCTATACAGGTTTAAAACCTGGTTACGGTCAACGATGGTAGAGAATAGACTGAATGGCCTTTGCAAGATGAGTGTCCATCGTCATATAATAGACGAAATGCAAGAGCAATATTTTATAGATGTTCTTAATCGGTTTGCTTTAAAAAAGAGAAGGTTGCAATTACTTTTCACAGAATAATTTGTGGTTGTAAATAAAACACTTTTGAAAAAAAATGCATGTTCTGATAAATATCAATTTGATTATTTTCTTTTTAATGTCATTTATTGTGTTAGCTGTGGTTTATTAAGGTGATTTATGTTTTCATAATTTCGAAAATTTTGATAAAAAGGAAAATAAATAAGTAAATAAATTGCTATTTTTAAAAAAATTCTACCCAGTAGAAGTTTTAAAATTAACCCCCCTAGAAAAATTTTACCAAAGGAAAGTTTTTATTTTGCCCCCCCCCTTGGAAAAAATCCTGCGGGCGCCTATGAT
>MQRK01213424.1:1955-25086 GCA_001938485.1 Girardia tigrina | reverse complement strand
TATTTTTTTAAAAATTATCCTTATAAAAAAGTATCTGTTAAAGAGAAATATCGGTTATAGAGAATATTTTTTCAAGTCCCAAAAATATTCTCTTTAAGCGGTATCTACTGTATATATATTTATTACGGTTAAAAAAGAAAGAAAAAAAGAATTTACTTAAAATTACTTTTGTTAATTAAGAAAAGAGAAAAATGTAAAAAAATGGAAATGAAAATCTGATTAATAATGTTATTTGTTATAATGTATTAATTATAATTACAATTTGATAAAAATAAAAGATATATAGAAATATCGATTTTTAATTATAGTAATAAATATATTCGATTCAACATAAATTATGTTTAGAGATGAGATGAATTTTCCATTTGAATATATTTTTAATGCGGATTATTTTATGAAGACATTTGAAGATAATCATGTAAGAATTCCCGATCGGAGATTACATATCAAAGAAACTGACGAAAATTCAGAACCTATTAAAAATTGTGAAGACATTCATGATCAATGGTATGAATTAATGAGAATATTTCAAAGTTGTGGAAACAGTATTGGAACGACGTTTTGTAAAATAACCATCATCGAACACATTGGCAAATCGACCACTGGTATTTACGAAAGTGACAGTGATTTGCAATTACGTATAATTTACGTTTACTTTGTTTCTGAAATTCATGGAAAGTGTGTGCCGATCAGCGTCATGGTTGAATTGAACAGTACCACTCTCAACTACATAATGAATTCGAATCTTGGGAAATTGTTTCAACCAGATTATTTCATCGGTGGTTCCTCAAATGATTCAAATAATTGCGAAAGAAATACGGTCCTCTTAAGGACCAAAATTGGAGATTGTGTGCTGGAATTTTGCGGCGCGTTCTTATGGGCCCGAACGTTAATACTTGGCCCCAACAAAAGTAATTTTAAAGTACTTCCAATGGTTTTGGATTACCATTTTTGGTATAAACAACAGAATCAGAGATCTTCCATTCATTAATACGAAAATATCAAATCTTTCAAGGAATGAAAAATTCTTATATCTCCTGCTTGTAGATAAGGTGTCAATCCCCTGGGATCACGATCATTTCAACATTTCTCTTAATACAATGTTCTTTTACTTGTAGGCCTAAATGAACTCGACACAAATCACAAATAATACACTTACCGTTGCTTAAATCAATCAAAGGAAACATATGTTCGATCCACTTTATAATTAATTCTTGGTTAACCCAGGATTTTGATTGAGTAGTATGCAAGATACGATTTTGTTTACAAATAGGACTTCTATTCTTTCCTTTATGGATTACCAAAGGCTTTGCCTTCCTACCATCTGCCCAAATAGAAATCAGTGCTGTTACTCTCATTGAACTAAACCAGTTGATTTCATTACTACAACTAAAAATTAATGATTTTTTTTCAAGCGATTTTTAAAAACTTAAATAGTAATACTAATAGGGCCGTGATACTATTTAAATAGTATCACTAAAATTTTTTTTTTAATTGGTGATATTATTTGGGTCGTGATACTATATGGGTTGGTGATACTAATTGGCGTTATCCGTTAAAATATAAAATCAACAAAATATATTGTAACTAAATTAACAAAAAAGAGTTTAACGTTTTATTTATTATAAATATTCCGATTTAAATAATATTTTATTACCTAAAATTATTTTAACTAGTTATTCGTTTCATTTCTTTTACATGTCTAATAAACTTTACAAAAGATATTTTAAACTTATTTTAATGTTTTAGCTCAATTTTTTAATTAAAAGTCCTTTAGTATTTATATAATTTAAATACAAAAATTAATTCACAATATTTAAAATTTTTAATTATTTTATTACGATTCATTAATTCTAAAAATTTTAATGGCGGATTTTTATAAATATTTTTTAAATCTACTTTTTAATTGGCAGAATTTCAAATTGACTTTAAAATTATCTGTTTTTAAAATTACATCTCTGGCAACAAAAATTTCATTAATTTATTTTTCAGAATAACTTTTAAAATTAATTAAAGATATTTTTTAGTTATAATTAATATTTCCTTATTTTAGAAATTATTTATAAAACTTAATTATTTCAAAAATTTTAAGAATGAGCATGTCCTTTACACTAGCTATTATCGTTATGTTAGATTCGGGAATATATTCTGATAAGAATTCAGATAAAGTCATTTTTTGAAATTTTTATTTAATAACAGCGATGTAAATATTATTTGAACAAGTTTTACCTAAGTAAATTTCTGAGGAATGATTTTTCATTTTTTTGCAGAAGCCAATAATATCAAAATAATTGTAAATATATGTAAATTTATTATTTACGAAATTCTGTACTTGTACTTCATTTTATAAAACTTTTTTAATTTAAAACTAATTAAATTATAAAAATAAGCGCTTTTCAAATATTTTATGTATTAATTTTGTATTTTTTTAAATATTGTATTTTCTTTTAAATGGCATTTTATTAAACTTCGTTAATTTTAAATATTTATTTTTCTTTATATCGTATTTGCTTTATTAAAATTTATTAAATTCTGTTTAACTATTCTTAAGATTTTATATTTAATTCGTTTTCAAAACTATTTAATTTACTAATTTTATTACTTTAAATTTTATCTAAAACATTTATTTTTAATATTATTGATATTGTAACTTTGTACTACATTTTACCGTCTGTGCTTATTTTAAAATAAATTTCTATTTTTTACTTTTATACTATAACAATTATTTTAAATGTTTTGTTAACTCTAATTCAAAACTTTAAGAGTTTCCCAAAATCCTCACAGTTTCAATGCATGTTTTTGTGTTTCGAATTTTTTTTTGGAGTCACTGGGTTTTAATACTCATAAGTTCGTGTCTGTCTAATCATTAAATAAATCTCTTTAATATCCAAATTCAGTATTTTCGAAACCAAGTCATTTCAGATTTTTGATAATAGTAAAAAGATTTATTTAAAATTTACTTGCAAAAACTGACTAATTGCTTTGCCTCACATTTGAGTTCTTCTCTTCTACTTTTACTTGATGAAACTTATTTCATCTATGTTTTCACAATTTTATCAAAATACATAATTTGAGGTTTTTAACATACTCAATTAGATAAAGACGTGGAAAATATATCAGAATAGATACTGTTGAATTATGACTAAAACAGTTATTTTATTAAATAAAAATCTATAATTTTGAATAATCTCACAATTATTGAACGGATGAAATTGATTGTATTAATCAGACAAAAGACATACTTATGAAATGGAACTGGGAGAATATCAAGCGGCTCTGTTGACAAATCACGCTCCTCAAACCGCGCCGATACCACCAAAGCAATCTGTAAGTTAAATGAAAGCATTATAATTTATGTTCAATTATCACGTCAATGATCTAGGGTCGAATGTTCAAGTATTTCATGCTCGGTCTTCACGCAGTTGTTGCAGCGCTGGTTGCCTTAATTCTTGTAATTATTATCGCAGTCAACTGAGACTTCCCGAGATTGTCTGGACGAATTGAGTTGATGAATGTTCTTTTGGTTGCCCTGTTGTGTTTGGAGAGTAGCGGTTTATTGAAGTGTAAAATGCATGGCCAATCTAGTCTACTCATTGTCATTGTTTTGTTTGATATTTTATGAGAACACTATACCTTTTTATATTAATATATATTTTATTCTTTTGGAGTTTTTTTTCATTTATTCAAATAAATTTTATTTTAATCCATTATTTTTTAAAATAAAACACGTTTATGTTATAAAAATTATGAACAAATATTTTGTTCTAAGTATGAGGAATGTTTGATGTTTCGTGTTTGAATGTTGTGTGTTGATTTGGGATTGTGTCTCTCCTACCCAGATGGATGATTAATATTTGAATTCTTATTATCTGAAAATATGAAATGTTTAAATTTATTTCTAATTTAACCCTACAATGCGCAATTTATTATGATATTATTATTCATTTAATATTCATTTAGTTTTAAATGAATATATATTATATGAATCACGGCGCATTGTGGGGTTAAAATAATTGTAAAATTTTAAATAAATAAATTAAATTAATATTTTTTAAATAATTCGGAATGGAAATCAACAGACAAAAAAGCAAAATAATGGTTTCAAGAAACCATAACAACGAGATTAAACTGGAGATCGACATTGAAGGTGAGAAGTTGGAACAAGTTAAGATTTTCAGATGCTTAGGCTCTATTATCACAGAAAACGAAGGAAGCAAAGAAGAAATCAGAAGCCGGATTGGTATTGCAACAAGCACAATGATTAAACTTAGCACATTGTTTAACCTCAAAGAAATCCATCTCAAGAGCAGAATAAAGATCAATAAGGCTATTGTCTGAGCAACACTCCTATATGGATGCGAGAGTGGATGGAGTATGTAATGTCTGAGAAAAGAAGCTACAAATAGAGAGATGTGGCGAAGGCTTGTTTATAATTGGGCGCAACCACGGCCCAACTGCTAAGGTCAAAAAGAAGAAGATATATATATATATATGTGTGTGTGTGTGTGTGTATTAGGCACTTTTGGTGAACTTTAAATTTTTGAATATTTAAAATGTAAAATCATATTTTTAATTAAAGTTAGTTCAAATAATTTATTTATAGAAGTTTTTAAAAAAATAATTTAAAAATGGAAATTCTAATTAAAAAGGATTTTTACAGTTAATGTTAATAGAAAAAATAATATGCAAAATAGGATTATTTTCAAGGATATCGTGTAAGAATCTCTGAGTTTATTAGTTAAGAGTATTCATCCGGAAAGAAAATTGTTTTCTTAACCATTTCTTTTTGCAGCAAAATAATTTTTAACTTTTTAAAAAGGCTTTAAATTACAGTGCTGGAAAAAAGTCTTTTGACAGTGCACTTTTTTGCGATTTTTAGTGAAAATATATTACCAAAAACAGTTTTTCAACCCAATTTTTAATACAACTTTATAAACGTATATTTTATCTATTTTAAGTAAAGAATTAATACCAGGATTTTTTAATTTCAATCAAAAGAGAGAAATTATTGAATGATACACTTCTTTAAAAACGATAAAATATCAAGTTAAAAGTTAATCAGGATATTATGGCATAAAATGGATAAAATAGTAACAAGAATTGATAAAATGGGTTAAAAGATCATAGTTTAAGTCAATGGAGTTCAATATTTGGTTGAGTACCCTCTATTTCGGATAACAACTTCGATACGGCGTGGCATGCTCTCAGCAAGTTTCTGGCACTCATCTGCAGTGGTCTCTAGGCACCATTCCCGTTTGATTTCCTCTTTTAATTGACTTTTAGATGTTATTTCGATCTCTCTGTGTTTCCTCTTCATGATGGACCACAGATGTTCAATTGGATTCAGGTCTGGGCTGTTGGAGGGTCAGTCAATTAGCTCAATGTTGTTGTCCTGAAACCATTTCAGCGCCTTTTTTGAACAATGGCAAGGGGCATTTTTTGCTGGAAAATTGTACAACCATGGACGCACATAAAATGAGTCAACTTCTCTTCTAAAATCTTGATATAACCATCAGTATTGAGTCTTTGTTTTGATTTGAGCAGTGTAAGCCCCCCTCGGTCATGGTGGGAAAAACAGCCCCAAACCATGACAGAAGCTGGATACTTGCTAGTCTTCTTTATGTACCTTGGGTTCACTTTTTTAGTGGACACACCTTAATAATATAATTAATCGATATAGCGACTCAACCTGAGCCGTCCCGGTTGTGGTGGCAACCGATATAAAAATCGGTTTAACCGGTCGCCGGGTCGACCGTTCCGCTTGTGGGACGTCCGCGGTACACTCGATCAGTGTGGACAAATTTCCATCAATGACGATATTGACGAACGTTAATGACATTTGATCACTGCCCAAATATGCGTCCGCTAGCTCCACGGACCGCAGTAAATCGTGAATTTTTTGATGTGGAATTTCGCCGCTTCCATCGATTCATTTAGAGTCGTTATTTTGTTTATTTCGGTCATTTTTTGTTCGGAAAACAATTCGCTGAATTTGTCCCGCGCACAATTTAAATGGCGGTAAATTATGGTTTATTGATTTAAAATCGTCGAGTAAATGAAATGAATTAAGAGGTTTTGTTTTTACAAAAACGACAGTTCGATCATTTGAATTTTTATTAATTAATAAAATAAAACAACACCGTTTTTAATGTATTGTTTTTATACATAAAAATGAATAATTGTTCGACACACCAAAAGCATAATTTTTACATGAAAATAATAGATTTTTTGAAGATGTTTTTTAATAAAATATGTTTTTTTTTGATAATGTAATTTTATTATGTAAAAGAAAATGTTGTGGTACACAACAATATGCAAAAATAACTAAAGAAAAAACTGATAGACATTATTTATATACTACTGGTAATCAGGGGCAAATATACGATTTCGTTCTGGGGGCATGATACAAATATAGGTGAACAACTTGCTTTGGACTATGTGAGAACAATGGCTCTAAGGAGTACGAAGGTGTGGGTATTTTTAGCACTTTGTTTTTATAATAATAATAATGTGGGTTCTTATATAGTGCTAATTCCCAAGTGTACTCGGCTCAAAGCGCTCTACAGTCACGTTAATACGTCCCTGTGCCATATTTTGAGCTACATGCACTTGTCATGAAGGTTTTCTGTATATTTGCTATCCAAATTCTTGGCATTTTTTCATTAAAATTTATTTTGGTGCCGCGGAACATAAATATATATATATATATATATATATATATATATATATGTTATTTTCTTCAATTTTGCATAAATCTTATTTTGTTTCTGTTTTATTACTTTTTTTCAAGGTTTATAAATTTAGATCTTTATTAAAATATTTTAAAAATTCAATTCTTAAATATTTTTGATTTTTAATCATTCGATGATAAATTATTTTTTAATAAAACCCTTTATTTGGTTTTAATAAAAATTGCATTCTTTTTAAAGTTTATTTTCTGATAAGTAATATTACTTTTAGTTTTTAAAATTTATTTTACTTAATCTTGATTAAAAAGGTATTATGAAAAGAAAATTTATAAATTCTATAACCTAATTTATTTTTATTTGAGAATAAAATTTCCATATTACGATTTAAAACATTTCAACAACTTTCTTTAAAAAATTAAATCATTAAGTTTTTTGGACAAAAATATTTTGTTTTTTAAAAATTAAAAAACCGAATTAAAACTTTTAACGACAATTAAATTCAACAAACATTATGATTTTAAATACAAAATATATCGAAATCTTCTTTACAATATCCTTTAACTTCGAAAATGACACTCCAATTGTGAATTTCTAAAACTTAATTTTTATAAAAATTTGTCTCAATTTAATTAAAATATTATCATTATTCTAAAATTTTACAAAACTTATTTCATTTTAATTAGTAATATACTATCTGTGAAATATAATTTTTACAAAAATTATTTCAATTTAATTGGTAGAAATGATACCTATAAAATATATTTTATAAAATCTTATTTATTTTAATAAGAAAAAAATATTATCTGTAAACTTAAATTTTTATTTAAAGATTATTTCATTTTAATTAGTCGAACATTATTTTTAATTTATCTAAAATATAAATATGATTTTTAAAAAAATATCAAAAATTTAAAGTTCACCCCAACAGCAGGCATTACCAATATCAAGTTGTGAATATAAAGTTTCTACTTCTCTGACAGAGTCACTGGTGCAAGAAAATATAAAATTTGAGATTGAAGTGCTATCAATTGTTTCGATGAGTTCACTGGTTCTTCCTTAATTGATTGCTTTTATTTTTTGAAAAAAAACATCGATTTTACAATACTCAGATGTACGCTTCTTCATTTGAAAATTCCGCTAAAAACCTAAGAATTGTAATTACTATTAAATTAAAAGACCACTTTCAATTACTTATTTTATTATTAAATAATGCCAAAATTAATAATTAAATCTGTGATGAGGAAAATGACTGACAATTAAACAGTTGTTTTAATAAACGGAAAAGTGCGGACAATGGGAAATTCGAATATTTTTGCGAAAATATAATTCATTTGTCTTCGACAGTTTATTTCATTGCCTTTTATAACAAAATCCAAATTGAAATGGTACATGAATACGAATTTTATGAAAAAAGATAACATTTTAATAATGTACACATAGACTAAAATAATATTTTTTGGAAGTCTCTGGGGGCCACGTAATATTAAATAATCATTTATTAAAATACCAAATTAAAAAAATTATCACCTAATGATGATATAGTAAAAACATACAATAAACCAAAAATCTAAATTTTCTAAAATTTACTCAAATTTTTCATTTATTTCTAAATTTTATTTTAATTTTTTCTAAATTTTACCGGAATCGTTTATTTTTTTAAATTTATTTTAAAAATTTTAAAATTCTATTAAAAATTTAAGTTTAAAAAAAATAAAACTGAGACTTTATTTTCCGAGACAAAAAAAAACTAATTAAATGATTTTTAATAATAAGAAAATATTATCCATAGCATAATCAGTATCTGACCAAAAAGTTTCACTCGATAGAGTCGAAGCTGCTAACCAGTAATCCTCATCGTTGACGTTGGCCCAACATTGTAGATAAAGATTTTCATCTCAAAACCTGAATTGAGTTAGGTTCTTGACTAGCTGTCATGTAAAAATATAATTCCTTCTGAATCTAAAGATGAGTTTTTTTAATATTCAAAAAAAGGTTTTGATTTACATAATAGCAGTTTTCATAATCATTAACAAACCGACACTACAACACATTAATTAACATTCAAAATCCACTTGAATCCTTTAATTAAATAAAAATTTACCATTTAACCCAAAATATCTCTATAAAGTATAATGATTTTTTCAACCTACCTGGTATTCATTCTATTTTGTAAATTAAAACTTATAGTAGCTGATGATGTATGAGGAGTACCACAATTAATTTTAAGAATATTTTCGAAAAAATCACAGAAAATGAAAACAAGCAGCATAAAATATAAATTTTAAATAACTTTGTATAAGATAATATGCATTTCAGTATGATAGGATCACTAATTCAAAATAGGAATTCAATAAACAATACAGTTCTACAAATCATAAAAATTTGAGGCAAATTTATCAAAAGAATGACACTTGTAAGTCCAAAATTGAAGAGCCAACATGAAATAAAGTATTGTTAACAGCTCAAAAAGATTACATATACTGTTTAAAGAGGGCAGCCCTATCTATGAATCACAAACGACACATACAATGATTACATTGTAAAATAAAGTTTCAGTTATATTAATACAATGTACAAAGTCATTAAATATTTATATTTAAATGCAAAATAAATTTTATATGGTCACTTTTTATACAATTTTTGAATCTCGTATTTATCAAAAAAGATCGTAATTCAAATTCAAAAAGACAAATTCTAATGAAACAAATTTATTCATTAAACCTAAAGCCAAATAATCATCAAGTCATTGAAAATCGAGACGATTTTAATCAATAACCATCATCGTTTTGGTTTTTTTATTACAAAAAATAAACTAAATTTTCTAATTATTATTTAAATATTTAATTCAGTTCTTTACTAATTGCATCGAAAATCTTCTGCAATTTCTTTTCATTATCGACATATCCGTCGCCATTCTAAAAATTAACAAATAAATTTTGATGAAAACTTTTTTCTTATAGATTCAATAAAAAACTTTTTTCGAATGTATCAGAACACCGTTGACCTCGACCTCCAACCAACCGGTCACATTAGGTGTCGCAAACGAAGTCTATTTTAAATAGAAATCGATTATTTAATATTTTTTCATATTTAAAATCGTTTTAATACAATGGTCAATTTGCCGGGAAATTCAAGCTCCAAATCCTTTTTCAGGCTCTGAAACTGAATATTAATATTAAAAATCAATAATGGTTGCCATGGAGACGCGATTACCTTGATATCGTATCCTCAGGCACCACTGAAATAAAATACAAGTTTTAAATCGATATGATTACATTGAAAGTGATGAGAACAGAGTTCAATAACTCACTTACCAGTATACTACATGCACTTTGACACTCATGACGAAATAATGGAACCCGACCGATTAAAAGAAATTAACAAATATTTGATAAGAAATTGTATTAAATATATTAATAATATTTTTGAAAATAATTTGTATTAATATATATATATATATATTTTTAATAAGAATTTTTTAACGGAATATAATTTTTTTAAGTAAATAAATTTTGAATAAAATCGATTTTATTTTTAAAATTTTATTACAATTAGACAATTTGTATTTAACATGCAATTTTTAGTCTGTTTTTAATGTTAAAATATTTTTATAGATAAATAAGTTTTCTGGCTTTTAAATTGAACTTTTGTTTTAATGTAACGGTCAATTTGCAGGGTAATTCAAGTTATAAATCTTTTACTGGGTTTTGAAACGAAATAATGATATTAATTATAGCTGTTTATAATGGCTGATGCAGAAACATAATTGCTTTGCTCTAAACAACTTTTTAACTTAAACTTAGTTATTGTATGTAACTTAATATGTAAAGATAATCCATACTAATTAAATGCTAATAGGATAAAATATTGTAACGTGTAAAAATTTTATGAAATGATGCAGTAATATGTTGTAATTATATTTAAATAATTGGTATTATGTTTCTTTAAATAAAATAAATATTTAGATGCCAATAAATCTCTTGAGAGTCTTATTATCAATTTGTAATAAACTGTAGTGGCTATGAAAACAATTAAGAATCTAAAGAAATTCAGTGGTTCAATGAATGTCGAGTGTTAGATCGCTAAATTTGAGTTAAACCTTGAGGTTGATAATTTAGAGGATAAAGGGGCCCCGATATTAATTATGATGTAAGATGGGCCGGTGTATGACATGTGGAAGGGAAGAAATGCACAACAAACTAAAAGCGAATCACTCATTGTTCGGTTTGAGAAAATTTGATGTGTGACTACTACTTGGTTAAAGAAAATTCTACTGTGTCATCTTTTGGTTTTTTCAGCGGCTGAAATCAAACAAATGATTAAGATTTTGGTCAGAGATCGTAGTTTAATCGATGCATTTCATTTAATATAGTTTATTCACAGCTTATTATACCAGTTATAAAAAGATGTGTAGAGATGATTGAACGATGATTTCACATTCAAAAGTGAAGTAAAAATGACTAAAAAGATATCATCTCAGCAAAAATCTAGAAGTGATTCCTGGGGTATGTTTGTTTTAAATTTTCATTTGTTTAAATATTCATTTTATGCGATTGTTTGGTGTTGCTGTCAGAAAGTAATTTATTGATATTTATCTTGTTTTTTAGATCGTTGTATTTAATTGTCTTGGTGCCACAATAAATCATTTCGATTACTTCACTTAACGATCATAAAATTATGCCCAAAGTCAAGGATCCTCAACTATTGGTAACAACAGCCGAATCCTTTAACCAGTTTATTTGACAATTCCATCTTTATTTACGAGTAAAGGATGTGGTTGACGCTTTGTCAACGCCTTTGAAAATAGCAAAATTCATACTACGAACACCGTTACGACCCATTTCGAAAATTTTGACACGCTGATGAAGTTTTTTCAATATGCTGGAAAGATTCTTTGAAATTCAGGAGTATCTTGATATCATTTATCCCGATTTGGCCTTATTTATGCCATATTGTATCCAAATATTGCAAATTAAAACTGTAATGAACGAGCTAAATTTATTGAACCAGTTAACTGTTTATCTGCAGAGCCCTTCATTGACTTTATTAGATGCAAGAAATTGCTTTGATCGGGTTATCATTACAAATCCAGCCATGAAACAATATCTTGGATCGGATGCTAAAATTGTCCATTCACCTGATTTTGAGAATTCATTTGTCAAAGTTCTTAATGATAAAGAAAATGATTTGACTGTTGAAAAAAGACTTTCCCTAAAGAAGTTGGAAAAGAACGAATCGACGATTCATGCTATTCTGTCCGGGAAATCCCGTTTTGTTATGGTTACATTAGTTTCGCTCATCTTTGACATTTTAACTTCGTCAATTATCTTCTTGTTGTCCAATTCACAATGTCGTGAACCGTCAAGGGTTAACCGTTTTCCCAGAATTACTTCCGTAGGACTATATCCAATAGTGCTTTGTCTCGATGCATTCGTACTAAATTCTATTTTTGAAGTAACTATCCAATTTTTACTTCCTCTCTCTTTTAAATTCGCATTTAATGAATCTTGAACTGTTCGAAATTGTCTCTATATTATTCCATTCGAACTATGATGGTATGGACTTCAGAAGTTTATCTTAATCAATCAAGATTTTGCAAATTCCATAAATGCCCTCGATTCGAATACTTTTCCATGGTCTACGTGGATACATGCTGGAGCTCCAACCCTAAATATCCATTGGCGTTGTATGGTCTGTATTGTTGTCATCTCGTCTTGGTTATTTACGGCTGTGAGACTAACATACCTACTAAATCTCTCTATTATACCCAAAATATATTTTTTTCCATTTATGACTGGCATATATCCACAATAAATAATATCGTCAAATGGTCGTTTTGAAATTAAGTTCATTATGGTTTCTTTTGTTTTTCCCGTATAAGTTTTGGATGTTTGACACACTGCATATGCTCGTACTATTCTTTCAACGTTTTTACTAAACTCATCCATGTCATATTCTTCTCTCATGAATGTGTACGTTTTATCCACTCCAACATAACACAGAAATTTATGGAAAAATAAAATGCAATCGTTCCTTGTTTCCTTCTGAATCCAAATCTTGTTATCAAAAGTTCTTATACATCTTTTTTTCTGTCGCCTTCGCATCTGTTTGTTTCTTCCATCTATCGCTTTGCTTAAATTTTGTCCCATTTCCTTCATCTATTTGTTTCATTATTTCACAGAATTCTTTACTATTTGTATGAGGGGTTAGTTTTAAGTTTCGCCAAAATAGTTTGTTATTTTTTAAATTTGAAAATTTAAAAGAAATAAATTAACAATTACAATGTAGAGTAAAAATATGATAGTTGTAAAAATAATTATTCGCTGTGAAAAAACGAATAACTATTCTTACTGATAAGAAAATAGGTAAAAACAGAAATTAAGAAAATAAAACAATACTTAACCGTCAATGAACTATCAATGTCACAACCAAAGTAATAAAATAACGAAAGAAAATCACCTTAATTTCTAATAAATTTATTCAACATAACAAATATCCAGAAATATCAGTCAAAGTCATTCATAATACAGGGTGTCCCAAAAATATGTATACACATTAAAAATTTAATTTTATTGAATTTTATTGAATTTTATTTATGTTTAACTTTCATTATATTTAATATAAATAGTTTTTTTAACATAAATAGGTTTTTTGTAGATTAAGTCCCTATCATAGGAATGGCATGCAGGCTTAACTTTTTAATGTGTATACATATTTTTGGGACACCCTGTATACAGCGGTAATTAATTATTTTTAATGTTAATAATCTATTGATTTCTTCATTGATTTCTTTTTTTAGTTATGTATATCTTTTATTTAATTAGTCGAATTGACGATAAAAAGAATTTTTCTCCAACAAATTTCAAAGACAAGAAATACACTGAGGTATGAGATGAAAGCATAATGGAATACCAAATGCCTTAGAATAAAATAATGTTATGGTCATAAATCCCATTGACGATTGTCCATTGTCATAAAAATACACAAAGCAAATTGAGCAGATGATAATTTATAACAGAATAAGTCACATTAATGATAAGACAACTGTTAGTTATAAAACTTTCATGTCTGAAATATGGATTCTGTTATAAAAGGCATGTTCAGAAAATCTTTGTTCGATATTACCATTGAAATTTTAAATGTATTTCTTCACTTTCTCTTTTCAATAATTCACAGCCAAAATCTGAATAAAATATCTATTTCATGAAAGATTAGCTAATCTACGTTCCTTTTGTTTTGACAATAAATATGGATCATAAAAATTACAACGTCTTCCTCTATAACCATCATAACATTGGCACAAAAGTTTGCTTTTGTTGTAAGTTCCATAAACACAGAAATTCGGTTGTCCATTACATTTTCTTTTTGATTCTTTTGTTTCCCGAACTTTCGCTAAAAGATATTTAGCCTCATTCGTTAATGTCTTCACAGCGTTGTCAATGATTTTCTTATTTTCATTAATTAATGATCGCAGGATATGTTCCAAGTGTTAGGAATTATGCGGAATATCAAGAACAAACACTAGAAATATTTTCGTTCTGGGAATACCGGTTATTTTCTCCAAATACGAAAGTCCGTCATTGAAAACGTTTTTCTTTCGTAATTTTTCTTGTCGAGTTTATTAAAATTCAGTTTTACGTTATCCATTCAGTAATGCAGTAAGGAACAATTATACACACACAACTCACTACAACTTCACCAAAATGCACAAAATACATAGAAATAAATACAGACGCAAAAAAAAGAATGTCCAAATCATCGATAGTTCAGAGAGAAAACTGGTGAGAGAAATTCCCACTACAATAATAAATACTTATTTAAAATATGTTTACAGTAATAACAATTAACATATTTTAATAAAAGTTATAGAATAAGCTAAATAAATTTTAATTAACGTTTTAATATTTTCAGAAATAATTTTTTAATAAAATGGTTATTGTAAATTTAAATTAATTAGTTTTATGATTAAGTTTCGTAAGAATGTAAAATTTGGTTACATTAAAAATTTGTAAATTTTTTGTAAAAAAATATAAGATTAATTAAGATCAAAATATTGTAAAATTTTTTTGTAAAAAAATATAAGATCAATTAAGATCAAAATATCGTAAAATTTTTTGTAAAAAATATAAGATTATTTAAGATCAAAATATTGTAAAATTTTTGTAAAAAAATGTAAGATTATTTAAGATTTAAATTTTTGTATATTTTCAAAATTTAATCAAAAAAATTTAATGAACTAATTTTGGGCGAAATAATTGAAGTAACAACAAATTTTTTTTAAAGTATATGAATTGTGAATATTAATAAATTTTTGTGGTGTTAAATTATGACTTTAGAATGTGATAATAATGAAAGTGGCATAAACGCTACTTACAATTTGGTTGCCATGGAATTGACAATGGAATTGTCTATGCGTGACACTCGACTGTTAATATCCACAGGTGGAACCCAACTGACAATAGTTAATCACACGATAATTTCACAGTTTTTAATTTCCGGATCTGATTGACTTTCTAAAGTCACGCAAGTCTCAAATCCCCAATTTATAATTAAAACTAATTAAGTAGTTTGCTCAACTTTCCCAATTTTGTAATCTTGTGCTTTTTAGAGCTAAATCTTGTTTTTCCTTCCTTGTAAAAATTTAGAAGTGGCCAATAAGTACATAATTTGACCTCCTTTTATAATATCTTTTTAAATTTAAAATTCTTTCGATTTATTATAAAATAATCTAATTATTTCTTTTTCTAAAATTATCCTTTTTATTTTATTTACTTATTTACCTGTTTTATTTATTTTAATTCGTTTATTTATATATATTTTATATTTAATATCATAAAAGGATAAATAAGGTTTTATTATATCCATTAATTAAAACAAAATTTATTAATTTTTTATACTTGTATTTTATACTCAACACTAAGATCATATCCAAACTGCTCAGAAAATTCATCCAATTTTGAAATTGAGTGGTAATCGGCTTTTTCGTCGTCATCATAAATTCAATTGCCTTATAATCGGTTCTTAACTTGAATTTTGCGCCATACAAGTAGTTCTTAAAGTGTTGCGTGTGTTGCGGTCGAAAAATAATATAAAAATACATAATACGTGTAATTATAAATATTAAGAAAAATAATATAAAAAGGAAGACTGAGGGGAATAATACATTTATTTTTATCAAAAAAGATAGGTCCCAGGATCGTTTTGGTCACCCATGTCAAAGGGGGGCAGCGTTGTGTCGCAACTAAAAAACAATAGATAAAGAAAATTAGACAAGTGAATTGAAGGCCCACTCGATGAGAAGAACCAAATGACATCATAAGTCGCAGGAACTAAACTGCCGAACCCCGAAGATGTTGAGAAGAAGCTAATCACCTTAAAAAAGAGAATAATTAATTAAAAAGAGACCAAAATTAATTAAAACACCTCTTGGACGACCCGTTGTTGTTTAGGGGTCAACCGACCCTCCACGCGTAGCTTGTGACGAGACCGGTCCCTGGGTGTGGCCTGCGAAGTCATGGTATTTTCCTGAAGAGGGTTATACCCCTGCAAAGAACTGTAAATTAAATAAAGAAAAACAAAGGTTAATTAACGAACAAAGAGTAGTAAATAAAACTTACGATGATTCAGGCCCATGAATAAAGAACAGTGTCACACGATGAACAGTCATTGGTGACAAAGAGGCCTTGTGACCAACAATCATTGTCTAGAGTCAGACACACGGCCTAGCAACAACCCAGCCCAGCAAATCAGGGTTCGAAAATGACTAGCCTGGCCAATCGGAAACGGCCACGAGGAAAGAACACCCCGACAAATGAAGTAATGAATATTATAAATACAATCCTCACAACAATTTTACGACACAATTTTCCAACACAATTTCATAAGCCGATTTTCCAAACGACTTTGTACGATCTTTTGAAGAAGCAATTTCAAACGAGAACCCGGACGAACGTTGCAGACCAAACTCACGCGAAGAAAAGATAATCCCGACTAGGAGACGCGCAGCTAGACGAGAATCGAGTAACTGACGCCATAACTGACGAAGGAAGACGATTGACGCCGAGTGAAGCATCCTACCTTCAACGAACTACCCACAGACGTGATTGCAGGGGCGCGAGCTTCCCCGAGCCGGCCTGTCGAATACTTTGAGGACGTTTAAATCAAAATATAGTTTTACCATAGAATTAGTTATTTGTTGATTTATTTTGACGTTTTTGTCCTTTTGTGACTTGTAAATAGTTAAAGTGTGAAATCTCGTGAGATACAAAACTAAAATAAAAGTAAAAGAGTATTTATTGACAAGTATAACGAGAATGTTCGAGTGAGATTAGTTATAAATAATGCGATGTTTTGGGAACATAGGAGAGTCGACCCCTGGAGATGTGTATATTGTAACCTTTCACTATTTGTAGTTTGCGTTTTTTTTGTTAGAACTACATGGACAGAGTTACTTGAGTTCTCATTGATAAGTCATATTATATTCATTTATTTGTCGTTTTTTATTTATATGAATTTTATTGTTTATAAAAGAAAGTTTTGACGAATTATTACGTAAGCTTAGTTAATTGATATAGTAACAGTTTCCGTTTTAAATCAGGACTAAAGGAATTAGTTTTATATCAGTAAAGTTTACAAAACAAGTTTCTGATTACGGAAGTTCCCTCTCATTTGTAAGAAATTATGAAATATTTATTATTTCTACTCCGTTTTAATTTATTTTGGTTAATTGTCTTCATTAAATCTAGTGAATGTTAGTTTCAAAGAATAAAGTTTTTAAGAGAAAATAGAAAATCGATAAAAAGCTACAGATAAATTATATTCTATAAAAGATTTACCTGTTCTGTTCAAGTGATTATTTTTAAAGACGGGTTGAAAATCTTTCGATTAAAATCCCGTGGGGTCGAAAATGTGCCCAGAATTGTAATAGAGTTTGAATGGTGAAAACAAGCAGCTTTAACAACCGCATGTTAGGAGTTATCATTGACTTTTATAACTAATTTGTTTCGACAAAAATTCTTAATCGCATTTTAGTTAGGGGAAATATGTATATTTCTGGAAAATTTATTTTTATCAAATTTAGATATTAGTAATAATAATATTCGTGAGCAATAATTTAATCAAATTTTGGGGAATTACAATTCCATAATTTAATTTTATAATGAATTATGAGTTAATGCAAAGCGAAATAATTTATCTCAATAGGAAACGCCTTTCGAAAAAATTCACAGCTAACGGGACATGAATTTGTGAAACTAATTAATTTAACCGACGAAATAAAATAGAGAATAAAATAGTAAAATCGAGTTATAGGAAATTTACGGGTTGAGCGATTTATAAGCGCGTTCATCGAATAATTGTAGGATAAATTTGTTTAATGCTGTTGGTGAATGTTTGCTCGCAGGCGTCGATTAATAATAAAAATTATTAATGTTTAGATTTATGATTTATAATGTTCTACGAGTTAAGGCAGAAAAGAATTGAATATCGAACCATAAATAAATGAGCGGTAAAAATCTTGATAGGTAAACGAACATATCCCGAATTTATTTGATAAGGTTTTGCGCGATAAACATTTCAAGAATCGAGCTAGTAAATAAAGTAACTATCGGATCGCTGTAGGGGTTTTAACCCATGTCATTTACCGATTTATAAGTGAGGTTCCTACGTGGGCGAAAGCGGTCCCAACTGTTCAGTCTTATAGCGCGCTATCATCTTGAATAATAAGGATTTTATCAGACTGTTGTGACGACTCTGATTATTTAATTCCGGTACTGATAACAGCGAGTTACTCACCGTAGAAGTTAAGACCTCGAATTATAGTTAAAAGAAAAATCATCCCCGAGCGACACTCCGCTAGATGGGGGGCCCATAGCCCGTCTCATCTTTATTCGAACCCGCAGGCCCTTCAGACTCGGCACTGTCAGGCAGATGTCGAGCGAGAAGAGGCGTCCGACCCTATAACGTAAAAATGATATATAGACATTCGTAGTTGAGTAGTAAATTCAAACCGGGTTGTGACTGACCCTTAATAGTCACTGGGGGCTCTGAGCGTGCAAAATTGTTACAAACAAATGGGTCGTGACACGTGAAAGGAAAAATTGCTAAAAGCTCTTTTTTGTTAATGCAATATCCAATCTCATGCTTTGTCATTGACTTAGATCCGTATACAATCACCTGTTCTTAACCTTTCTCATTCCTTTGGGATAACTCTGCTCCTATCGTATCAAAAGAAGCATCGGTGTCTAATATAAATTCTTTCCCAAAATCAGGATAACAAAATATTGGGGCCGATATTAGTGCTTTTTTTAGTTTTTTGAAAGCCACTGAGTGGGAATCTGACCAATGCACCATGTCTTTCGAACTTCCACACATTTCTTCCAATAGTTTTGATAGTTTTGAATAATTTTGTATAAACTTTCTATAATAATTACATAGTCCCAAGAAACTTCGCAATTTCTTTATACATTTTGGTTGTTCGAATTCCACTATCGATTTTATTTTGTCTGGATCAGTCTTAAATCCGTCTCTGTTCACTATATGCCATAAAAATCGTAGTTCTTTTTGAAAGAATCTACATTTTTCAGGATTTATTCTCAGTCCAGCCATTTCTATTCGTGCAAATAGTTTTTCCAACCTTTCCATGAGCTCCATTTCGGTTTTCGAAAAAATCAAAATGTCAAGATAGACCAGGGTTTCTTTCCACAACATCTCTTTCAAAACATACATCATAAGCTTCTGAAATGTTGCTGGTGCAGCTGCAATGCCAAACGGCATTCTTGTGAAGCAATACTGTCCCATTTTAGTTGAAAATGCTATTTTCAACTTTGAAGAATCTTCTAATTCTATTTGATAGTAGGTATTTTCCAGGTCAATGGAACTGAACCATTTCATTCCTCTTAATGAATCTAACATTTCCTCGATGTTTGGTATAGGAAACGCCGGCCTCTCTGTCACTTGATTCAACAACCTGAAATCCAAACATAAACGAATTTCCTTCTTTTCTTTTTTCCAAACACACACCATCTGTGTGTTCCATAGTGATTAGCATTTCTCTATTATCCCGTGTCGTTCCAAATTACGAAAAACATCATCTATATGACTTTTTAAATGAGTTGGATGTCTACGCGGTTTCTGTAGAATTGGTTGCCCTGATGTTTTAATTTGATGTTTTACTAATGATGTCTTACCAATGTCCCATCCTCCAGCCATAACAATATTTTAAAATTTTTTAATACATGTGTATAGTTTACTATCCTCATTTAAATTTAATTTTTCTTTAGCATTTAAAATTCTCATTTCATCTGTATATTTCAACTTATCTATGTACTGATTTAGAGTGCATACTTCTCTATCGGTTTCAATTATATTTTTTATCATTTCCATTTATCACCTCTAAATTCCAATCCGATAGCTCTTATCAAGGTTATTCCGAAAATAATTGATGGGAACACTGTTTCTGAAACATAAAATAACTGGTTCACTTTCTTATTTCTCCATAGTATTATAATATTACATGTACCTAGTATTTCCATTCCACTTCCATTGGCACACACAACTGACGATATAACATTCCTATTTATTCTAACCTGTAATTTTTCAGCAATTTTCTTGTCCAGTACATTAATACGAGCACCAGCGTCCAATAAACAATTCATCTCTATTCCGTCCATCCTAGCTTTAATACTGGGTCTTCCATTAAACTCCAAATAGTCTAGTTTCTCACTCGAACAAATTTCAAATTTAACTATCGCGCGCTCTTTAACTATATTATCATTAAAATTCCCCCTATTGGGTATTATTTCTTTATAATTATTATTATTATTAAAACTACATACACTATAATTATTATTATGTCATCTAAACACGCTTAATAGGGTTTTCGAAAGACCCGTTTGCACATTAATCTTAGGATCTAAAGATCTGATATAAAGTGCTTCACAGGCCACCCTCTATAATTATTATGTAATTATTGTGTAATATATTATCATTAAAATTATTATAATTAAAATTACATTTACAGTTACTAATATTACAAATGTTTGAATCCAAAACATTCTTACTTTTTAATTTATGGCTCCTATCATCTCATGACTTGACAAAGCCTCCGAGTTTACCGATCTGTCGCCTTCGCATCTGTTTGTTTCTTCCATTTCATCGATTCCAGCGACAGGTGTTTTGTATCGATTGGGTTGCCATCCTTTCTGATCTCGATATACATTCAGTGCTTCTTGTTTGTAACACTGGTACCATAAATGACCTGGAGCGTTGCAATTTGAACATTTAAGGTACGGGCTGTTGTCATTCACTTGTTCGGTAAGACAGATTCGGTTTGTTTTTCAAAACTCCCGATAAAACAATCTTGATAAATAATAACGATTAAGTCTATTTTTAATCTTTATTTCATATATGGCGAAAGTTTTGCATGCAAATAAATATAAATGATACGACAAAACAAAACACTCTAATGAATAAGATTNNNGATTGGAAAATTTGATTTAAATACAAATAAAAATAGTTTTTAGGATTTTTCTGAATCTTGGAAATTGAGAATTTGATTTAGATGAATGGGAATTTCTGATTTATGAAATATTACCACTTTTAAATTATTTTTTTTAAAGAATTTACAGTTTTTTGTTTTTATTTACACACCCAATCTAAAATTACTTCGATCCACAAAAACAGGACAGGAAACAGCACTCACACACAACGAAACACATAAAAAAATGAACATAAACACAACGCAAACACAACTACAAGATTTCCAAATTCTCCTGTACAACAAACAATAAAAAACAACGAAATGTGGTGGCACACAACACAACTCCCCCGAACGAAAGACACGAAACACGCCTGAAAGGAAACGCGGAAGGTTATTGTTCAACCCTGCGGAGTCTAGTGATGCCCGTTGGGGTTTGCACGGGTACCCAACTGGAGAATCTGGCAGGTCTAATTCGAGAGTTGCCCTGGTTAGTAACGACGATGTCATCAGGTGATATTTGGTTACTGTTGTCTTCGGCGTGCGGTGTTGTAAAATTAGTTGCAGTGCTTCCGCTGGCTCCTTTGAAAGGAGTTGGAGTGGTAATGAGTGGTTTTTCGGTGACGGTCATCTCGAGCATGTCAGAGAGGAAATTGGTTCTGTTATCGCTTTCCGGGATGGGGGTGTCGTCCACAACGAAGGCGGGCTTGGTGTTATTGAGGTGGACTGTGATAGTTTTACCGTCCTTGAGGATTTTCGTGTTGCTGGGGTAAAGTTCAATGATTTTGTAAGGTCCGGTGTAAGGTGGTTTCAACCCATTAGATGTGTGGTCTTTGAGCCAGAGGAATGTAGTTTTGTACAAACTCTCTCGGAGGAAAGTTTTTGCGTGGTTAGGCATCTGGTAAAACTTGTCCTTGGGCAGGCTTTCGAATAGCTTTCTTGCGGCGGCGATATCAGTGTCGGACGGGGTGACGTTACAATCGGTAAGTTCGGACAGAAAACGGATTGATGTTCCGTAGATAATTTGGGTTGGTGAAGCGTCTGTGGCGGTGTTAGGAGTATTGCGCCACCCCAAAAGAACATAGGGAACTGCGTCCACCCAACGAGCGTTCTTGTCAGCGAGGATCTTGAGGGAAGTTTTAAAGGTGCGGTGGAACCGCTCTATTGCCCCGTTGGCCTGAGGGTGATACGCGGATGTGTGCACGTGCTTTGCGCTCAACTTATCAATCATAGTCTTGAAAACTCCTGACTCGAACTGTCTGCCCTGATCCGTAATCACATATCTGGGCGCCCCGAAATGACAAATCCAAGTGGACAGGAAAATCCGACAAATTGTTTCGCTGCACAGGTTCTTTACGGGCACGGCTTCTTGCCATCTCGAAGAACGGTCTAACATGGTGAACACATACTCGAAGCCGCGATCACTCGGTAAGGGGCCTACCAGGTCGATGTGGACGGTCTCGAAGCGCGACGTGGTCGGGTAATGAGTGATTGGTGGTGTGACTTTCCTGATGGTTTTGTTCCTTTGACAGAGGGTACATTGAGATGTCCAAGTTTTTACGTCTTGCCGCATGTGTGGCCAGATTACGCGAGATTTCAGTATCTTGTAGGTTTTAGTGCTGCCGGGATGATGAAGGTAATGTATGCGGTTAAACGCTTCTTTTCGAAGGTCTTTTGATAGGATGGGACGCAAAGTGCCTGATAAACTGGTATCGTACGTTATTCCGTTAGTAGAAACTGTCTCCTTGAAATACGATAAGTCTTCTTGAGTGATGGGGAAAGACGATAATCTCTCTTTCGTGAAGACTGGTGGAAAATAGATGTTGTTGACTGATCGAAATAAAAAATCTGCTACCGGGTTCTCCTCGCCTGGTAAGTAGACTATGGACATGTTGAATTCCGATAAGAAAGATATTTGGCGCTGTTGCCGCGGAGATGGGTCTTTCATTCCCATGATGTTGACCAA
>MQRK01213420.1:11587-25979 GCA_001938485.1 Girardia tigrina | reverse complement strand
GACCGAATTGAGAGCTACATCCTGTGCTGACAAAATTCTTACCTGAAGTTATAAATCAAGAAGAACCAAATGGAAAGTTGCAGAAATAACTGAAGAATCTTTTAAATATTTTTTTAATAAAATTAAATATTGTAAAATAATTGATATTATCATTAAATGTTTTTGATGCTGTTGAAATGTGATTGATATCATTCTCCTTCTTTTGAAGTTTGAAGTTGTTTCCTCGAAAAGACGCAGAAAATCAGCGTGAAGCCAGCTTCCTTAAAGACAGTCCAATGAAGGAGTATATTTAGATTATGAAGCATGAAGTTTCTTCAAAATATTGCATATCTAAAAGACGTACTGCATTGACTTCTCATTAAGTCTGTAAAAGGGGACCTATAATCATAAACAAAAGATCATCCTGGTGGAAAAAAACTGACGAAAAAAAGTAACATCATCTGATTAAATGTATACGGATCAATGTGGAGAGATTATTCGGTGGATTGAGCTCAAGAACCAAAATAATAAGAAACCATCTTTCAATGAAGAACAAAGTTGATTACAAGATCTTAGATCAAGGAAAAAAGTGTAGAATTTTGAGTTATAAACTTTATAAACAGTAGCACTAGAATGTTAATGGGAATGAAGATCAAAGAAAACCTTTTATTCCCATTTTTGTAATAAAAGTTATTGTACAAAATATTTTTCAGTACTAAATACTCGATCGCAATACTCAAAATAATAAATACTATTTGAGCACTTAGATTGAGGTGTCGAAATGTAATGTATTTATGATTGCACAATGCAAAAATTCAATCAATTAACCCTGCAGTACTAAAACGATTTTTGTAACATTAGTATTAACATCCATCTGTAAGACCGCATTCAAAGAATGCTATTTTATTCATACACTTTGTATTCATATAGTACTTTTTTAGTTAAAAAGAACATACAACAGTACTTAAACTATTTATTAATAATTGGTAACATTAAAATAACAGTGAGTAATATAAAAATAATTAGTCATTTTCAGAGTCGCCATTGCGATGATTTGATGAGAAAAGTGGGGGGTCGGTCTGAGAGACGGTATGTCAGCACTGGAGGGTTAAAAAACATTTATTTCCAAGTTATAGTGTGTTTTATGAACTTTCGTAAATTGTATTGATTTATATTTTGTTGTACTATAGTAATTATTTTATTCAAGGTTGTTTATTTTTCTTTTGTAGAACTAACTCTTGTAAAATTTGGATGTAATTCATTTGTTAAAGAGATTCTTTCCATAGTCATAACTCAAAATATCTTTAAATGGAATGGTGCACCATTTCTTTTAACACTTTGAAGGCATTTTGTATGTTTTCAAGCTGGTTGTTTGTTAAATGAAATCAAAATCTTTGTCTTGTTCGTGTACTACACATTTCTATCTGGCACAGTTGGATTTTTTACACTTTTCTTTTCTTTTATCTAAATAATTGTCCTCAAAATAATTTATAAGAAGTATTATTTATTGTGGTAAAACTGCAAGACATTAATGAAAAGCATAATATATTAGGGTTATGCATAAGTTCTCGACGTTTTTATTAGATATTCATCGAACAATTACAATATAATGAGTAAGATTTCATTATCAAAATACTCCCTATTTGAATCTATTACCTTTGCCATTTTTCTGGCAAAAGATGAATACCCCTAGTATAAAACCATTCATCATTTGAATCGAGGAACGCGTCTATACAATTCCTGACCTCATCGCTATTTTGAATTGTCTTCCAGCCAGGATATGTTGTAATGATCGGAAAGGTAGTAATCCGAGGGTGCAAGGTCTGGTGAGTAAGCTGCGTGAGGGAAAACTTGCCAGCCCAACTGTTATATTGCTTCTTTCAATGCTGAAGCAACATGAGGTCTTGCATTATCGTGTAGCAGTATGATCTACTTACTACCCTGGCAGGTTAATGGTCTTTTTACCTCGATTTTTTGTTCTAAAAGCAATAGTTGATCACTATATTGTTGTGCAGTGACTGTTTGACCAGGTTTCAATAGTTCATAATAAATAGGTCCCAAAGAATCCCACCAGATGCATAAAGGGACTTTATGTCCTTAAATATTGCGTTTCGGTGTTGATGTTGTTGTCTGACCTGGATTTAACCATGATTTTTTGTGCTCTGCATTGTAGAAGTAAATCCACTTCTCATCTCCGGTCACAATTCTCCATAGGAATGATTTTTTTTAGTGGCGGGCAAGGAGCGATATGCATGTTATTAAGCGCTGGTTTGTGTTGCGCTCAGATAATTGATGTGGGACCCATTTTTAAACCTTCTGGATCTTTCCCATAGCTTTCAATCTTCTTACTACTGTTGATTGATTGCATCCAAGCTTCTTGGCAAGAATTGTGGTCGATTAAGTGGCATCGATTAAGTGGCAAAATAATCATTAAGAAGTATCTACAGGTTTTCATCGGTGTTTTCTTTTGGGCGACCACTTCTTGCTTTATCCTGGATATCTTTCTCACCATTTCTGAACTTTATAAACCATTCGCGACACGTTGATGCACCAATAGTTCCTTCGCCATAGGCTTGGTCAATCCATTGTTTTGCTTTTACTAAATCAAACATGAATAATAAGCAATGTCTGATGTCATTTTTATCATCAGCCATTTTAGACGAATCAATTAAAATATAATCAATTTTAAATATAATCAATTAAAATAAACGGTATTTTAATATAAATATATTTTTAAGCACCATCTATGTCAGCGTCGAGAACTTATGTATAACCCTAATACATCATATTTGTTAGAAAAGCTAATTCAATAAGCATTTTTATTGATATGCGAATACTTTCGTTCTGCACATATGACATTTTTCATTCTTCATTCTGTATTTTTTTTCAAAGCGATTGTCCCATATGAAAGTAACAGTAATAAAATTGTGTTTCTGTGGTAGGTGTTAAAAAAACTTTATATCTAACTAATAAAATTTATAAATATTTTTCAAATAAATTCATAACCTTTTAAAATAATTATCAAAGTTTTATTGACCTTGTTAAAATGTGTGAAATGATTCTTCCAATCATATTACAGTATCTTGACAAGAAATAGGAACTACGAGACAACATTATTAACAGCATCAAAATGAATTTTCGAACATTTATTATCATTACTATTGATAGCGATGAGGTCAGTTCTTCACAATTCTTGAAATCACTTTCACTATACGACATCTTTCTTGATTAATATTTTTTTCTAAGAAGACAGAGTTGCAGTAGACATGTGAATATATATAAAACAATATTTTACTTAAATACAGAACAAAAGTAGTGAAACATTTTTTTAAATTAAAATATTTTTGTGAGGAATGTTGTGAATTGTTTTTTGTTTTATAATTTGCATGTTATGTGTTGATTCGGATTGCGTCTCTCCTACCCAGATGGCTGATTAGTATTTTCTTTGATTCCTACTAATTGAAAATAATTTAATTTCAAAGTATTTTTTAAATGTAATATTTAAATTTACAAATGTAAAATTAAATTTTTTAATGTAATTTAAAATTTGAATTTATTAATTTAGTTGGTATTTCTTTTTTAAATGTTTAGATTAGATTTTAATCAATGAGAGTTTTGATAATTATTTCCAATTATAAATAACTTCCATTTGTTTTCAAAAAACTAGGATGATCTACAGAAAAAAATAATAATCAAGAAAGATATCGAATAACGAAAATATTTGAAGAATTGTTGTAATGACAATTCTATTTGTAACAATAATAAATGTTCGAAAAATCATTTTGATGTTTGTGGCGCCGGCAGCCGCACCAAGTGGCGACGGCCGGCACCTCTTAGACGTGCCGGGACTTGGTGCCCAGAGAGATCACCGCGTCGGATCGATGGCGTCTGGTTTCCGATCGAGTCCGGTGATCATCGGTCAATATGTCATGGAATGGCGGTCCCGCGATCTGCTCGCGGTGTTCCGCTTCTGTTGACGCCGATATCACTCCGTTCGTCGAAACACGGCCCGAGTGTAACTTCAGTGAGATTGTGAGGATCCGTCATGCCTCACCAATTTTTGTGAGGCGATGGCGCACGGGATCCGACCGATTGGACCGATGCCGCACAGTGTGGTTTCCGTCAATGTCATCATCTGGCAGAGCCGGATTAAAATTTAGGGGGCCTGTGTGGCTGTGCCAAAAAAAATCTGGGGCTCCTTTAGCTAGACATAATTTTATCTCAAAAATTAAACCTCTGAAAACAAAAATTTTAAAGAGTCTTTCCTATAGTCAAATTTGAGATCAATAGAATAATCTGAATAAATGTATAATATACAAAGAAATGAGAAAAATATTTATTTAGAAAGATTGATCATTGATAAAATAAATTAACTAAAAAAAACGAATTATTTTTTTAAATTCAATTCCTTCTTCGGTCTTCTTGGGTGTTACTATTAGTTACAATGTCTCCATCACAATGACCATACTTAATTGATATTCGTGATTTAAAACTTATATAGTTATGTTATTAGATGTTAATTTTTCAACGCTTTGCTAAAATGAAATCATTGATAACGTCATCAAAATTAAGTTTTTGTAGGAGTTCAGTTTCAATTGACATTAATGACAAGCTGTTTAACCGTTCTTGCAGCATGCATGTTCTAAGTTCATTTTTAATGAACTTCAATTTTGAGAATGTCCTCTCTTCACTAGCATTACTAACCATCAAGCTGAGATATATTCTAAATGCAACTTCAATGTTTTGAAATGAACGGACAAGATTCAAGTCAAATAATAAGCTATACAACCTGTGAACTGATTGGTTTTCTTCTTGATTTTTACTTTTAATGAAATTTTGAATGAAAAGTCTAAAATGCTGTAGCTCTTCCGAAAAAGAACTTTCTANGTCATTTGGATACCGTTGTTGGAATAAATCAGCTCGAACAGCCACATCATTTGTTGAAAGTTTCCAAAATTCTGTTAGAACACCAAATAAGTTGTACACTGAATCATAAGCTTTTATTCGACTGTCCAATTGAGCTGACAATTTATCAATTATTGCCAAATATGTTTCACGCGGAATTTTTCTCTAATTTCTAGATTTGCTTCTTCAGCTGGGCCATCATCTTCAAATTTTTTACGCATTTTCTTACGTTTATCTTCGTTTCTCTATCTAGTTTCTGGAGCTTTAATTTTGGCTTGTGTTTCAAATTTTTCAAAATTTTCTCTTTGCAAACAAATATACTCATGCAATGTTTTTAATAACTGCACTGCTGTACCAAGTTCCAAATTTGATTTTTGAAGATATAAGTTGGTTTTATTTATGTTCTGAAGAATATTGTTCCACATTTTAATTAGAAAAACCGTTTCAAAAAATGACAGATGTCGAAAAAGATCATTTGCTTCACGCCGTGTTTCTAGTTTTTGATCATCACCTGCAAGACATGTTAAAGCTTCTGTTATATTGTTGTATCCATCTGACAGATTGAGAAAAGAACAAAACATGTCAGTTTCTATGACGCTCCTATACGATTCTGACTGATAGTTAACAGTGTTCGTTGTTACAGTAAATCCCAATTTAAACAAATTCATGTTGTGACTGTTAACTAATTCTTTTTCTTTCTGTTCAACTTTTCGCTTACGTTTCAGTGCTCCACTTACATAAACACGCTTGTCTGACATTTTGTATTTCCGATTGATCGATTATCGATAAATATTTTTAAATAAATTTTTGTAATATTAATTAATATTTTCTCTTGCTAATAAGAACTAGTGATGATGTCATGACGTGACGTATTTATTTTTTAAATAAAAAATCACATACTATGGAGTCAGATAAGGGAAAATCGGAAATACGAGTTTTATTTTTATTTTTTTACATTTTTGGGACTGGGTCCAGGGGGCCCTATAAAATTTCGGGCCCTGTACCAAGGCACAGTTGACACAATGGATAAGCCGGCCCTGTCATCGGGTAAAAACATCCGAACGACGATTAATATTCAATATTGATCGAAAATATATAAAAAAACGTTCATAATTTTTATTCAAAAACTAAACATTAACATTTGAAATTGTGTTCTCTTCCAATACTTGTGTAATTTAATTAAACAAATCGTTTATTAAAAAGATTTTTTAACAGTTTTTGCATTATCGGTGGATTGACCGAAACACCATAATGTTATTAATAATGTTGTCTTGTAGTTTTTATGGCATGTTCTTAATAATTACATAAGTTTTTATTTATTTTAAGTTTTTCTTTGAGTGACATTGTTGAATTTTGTTCGATGTCGTTATTCCCGATCATCATTGTTGTTCATGATAAAGACTGCTGAAAGGGTCATTCATAAAATAATGTTTCTTGACAAATTTTGAGATTTAATTTGAACGGACTATATGCGAATCATATTACTAATAATAATAGACAATATAATTCTAAAATCAATAATTACCATATTTAATAAATAAAATAATTTTAAATTTTTAAATGATAAATTTAAGCCGAGAAATATATTTTTTTTATTCGTAAAATATAAATATAATTTTTTTGATAAATACAAAATATTTTCTTTTTTAAATATTATTATTTTACTCAAAAAAATTTAATCTTCCCTAACGAAATATTTTTCCTTCTTTCTGATGATTATTTAGTTTAAATTATAAATTTTTAAAAAATATAAATATAAATAATTTATTAAATAATTAATTAAAGAAAATTGAAAAGAAAAATAATCAATAATTATCAAGACCAAAATAAAAACTCAACAAATAATCGTTAAATTATTTATATAAAAAAATAATTAGTTTTTTTTTAATTTTAATTAGATGCGTTGATAATTTGATTATTTTTTGTTGAAAAAAAATTGGGAAAAACACTACAATGGGAAAAACTATCAATTTTTTGACGAAATCTGTATAATTAAACAGATATTCCTCTTTAAAAAAATTATACGAATAATTTATCAGATCAATTAACATAAACATAAAGTGTCCGTAGAGAAATATAACATATTGGAAAAAATAAATTAATTCTCTCTTCTAATAAAAATTGTTCAAGTGTTTTTTTCAAGCAAAAATAAATTGTTATAATAAATGTTTCAGAATTTTATTTTATTTTATTTATATTTATATTTTATTTCTGTTGTTATTGAGAGAGAGAGAAAGAGAAAAAAACAATTTGGAAAATAAAATATTTTTTTGAAAATTCAATTTCAAGAGACTGTTATTATTATTATTATTATTTTATTATTATTAGAAATATATAATTATTTACAATGATAAAATAAATCATTAACAAACTTGAAATTTTTGAATAAATCGTTTTTGGAGAGAGTACGAAAAATAATTTGGTTTTTTTTGTTTTCTTTCATGATTATTATATTATTATTTAATGTATTTATATAAGTCAAGATAAATGAGGCTTGGTTGACTTAGATTAACAAATGGATTATATTTTAGAACTTTAAAATTTTTAAAAGGTTTTAATGTTTCAATGAAGGTTTTCAAATCGATTTACATAGACGTTTTAATCCTTATTTTACTATTTTAATTTCATTATTTTATAAAGTTGAAATTCAAGTGTTAATTAAGAAAATAAAATTTATGAAGATGTAAATAAAATGGATTCAATAGTAAATTATTATATTATATAATAATCAACAAATTTCTTATTGTTTTCTTTACGAGAGAGGTTTTTGTATTAAAAATCATTTTACATCAATTGCTCCGCCCGACTCTCGAGTTGCCCCAAAGATAGGACGGTAGTAGCAGAAACGCTCAGAAATCTAGATGGGAGCTCAGACTGGATCTGATGGGTCCATCCTAATTTTAAATTTATCAAGGAGATTTTTAATAAAAAATATTAGAATTTTCCAAACAACAATGTGGAAGAGTTTTCGAAATATTTACAAATTTAAGCAATCGTTTTAAATAATATTCAAATGAAGCAATTGTTTTTAAAAATTAACCCATTAACGGCCAATGTCCTTTTTTGGGACACTTATTTATTTGGCTTTAAAGCAATGATTAATGTATTTTTTCTTTTATTTTTCTTTACTTAGCTGATTAGTTATTATTAGGGCAACCAAAATTTTGACTTAAAAAATATAAAAAATTGACCTATAAAATTGACTTTATTGACCTAAAACTACAAAAAAATCACTTTATTGGCCGGCCTAAAGATTTTGTAAATTTTACCTTCATAAATAACTTTAATAATTTAGAAAAGTCAAATTTTTATTATTTTATACCTATAATTAGCTTCAGTTATTTAAAAACGATAAATAATAAATTATTTTTATTAATAAAACGATAATAATAAACCAATAAAATAACCTAGATTTTTAGTAAAACTTATAAAACAAAGAAAAGTTAACAGTTAATGACATTAAAATTTGTAATGCGGGCTAATATATTTCTCAATATTTGAATCAAGAAAATTTCGATTTTTGTTCAGAAGTGAATTGTGCATCGAAAAACTTCACTCTATTTCAGTTGATGTTGGTGAACAATTAAGCAACCTTTCAGACACCACTGGTGATATATTGTCATTTTTCATTTCTCTGATTGCTTGAATGTCATTCATTCTGAATCTAGCATTTATATATTGGCCATTATTGCATGAATCACCCATGAAATCAATACTTTCTATTTTAAACAGTGCCTTTGTAATTAAAAACTTTATTTTGGATTGCCAAAGTTGACAGAGTTTTGCTCTGAGAAGTTATTGTTAACTAAGTTTTTGCAAGGTTGGATGATTTAAGTGCCTTTTACAGAGCTGACAAGAACTGCTCCATTTCATATTTTTTTGACAGTTGTCAATTTTTCCGCATAATAGAAAGCTGCATCAATCAGTAAGTCCCAGCGGGTCAAAACTGGTGCCGGTGAAACTCCTCTTTAAAAAAAGCATTCTTCGCTCGCTATTTTTGACTGTAAATGATTTGGCTGAAGAAATTAAATTGTCAACACCATTAAACTTATTGTGAACTATTTCTTAAGTATTACACATAAGGTACAAAACACATGTGAGACGGAAAAGCTTTGGATATAAATGTAAGGAATATTTGGAATGTTGATTTTTTGTGTATTGTTTGCATGTTTAAATTTTGTGTGTTGATTTGGGATTGTGCCTCTCCTAATCAGATGGAGGGTTAATATTTTAATTCTTATAATCTGAAACTAATTTATTCAAATTTACATTTAATATTTAAATTTTTAATTTATTATTATTGTAAATTTTAAATAAATTTATTAATAGTATTTTTGTAATTTTTTAAATAATTAAATCAAATTTATGTTTTTAAATGATTATAAATAGTAACGTTATTTTAACCAATAAAATTTAAAGTAAATATTTTAAATTAAATAATTATTTTCAAGTTAGTTCAGATTGGGATGAGAAGTATTAAACATTGAGTGATGAATTTAAGTGAGAGCAATATTATTGATTGTCATAGAGATGATCAAAATTGTGAATATCATAAATGTTCTATCAAATGTGTGAGTGCCTTTAAAAATAATATTTTTAATAAACTTCCAGCATAAACAATATATCTTGCAGCTAAAAAGACAAAAATTTTACTATCAATAGCAAAGTCTTTGATAATTTGGTAAAAAAAATTAACAAATTGAGTCGCACAAAAAAAATAAATCCAGATTCCTAAAATTAATTCACTTCAAAATTGAAAAAAATATCACGAATTTCAAAAAAAATTCTAGAAAGTCATAAAAATATTAAACTGAGAGTTGGTAATTCAATGGAGCAAAATTATTTCATTAAAAAATCACAAATCGAGAAATAGTTGCTTTTGATTGTTTCGTCATTAATTCAATATTTAGAAACACAACTGTGGTGCTCGAATATTACAAAACGATTGAAAATAAAAATTTATTATTTGTGTAAAAAATTACATTAAGTAATGTCTCACAATTTTGAATAAATAAATCTTAATACCGAATTTAAATGTTTTGTCATGAATTTACTTGTTAAAAAATAAACAAAGACCGACTGATGATACCGACGCTTGTCCACTGTCAGGGCACTATCGGCACGCGTTGCCGCCAAACGAGACCACCCGGTGTCGTAAGAGTGGATTGAGGAGACCGCCTACGGTTCCAAGCGGAACCCAGTGCCCCACATTCGGCGGTGCACAACAGAGAACCGGCGCACATCGACCGCAACATCGACTCGTCGACCGGTGAGCATTTGGCATGCGGGATCACAAGCGAAAGCGAAGTGGTCAGCTGTTCTTTCCACCGGTGCACCTCCATATGAATAAAGGGTGTCGGCCGTCACAACTCGATTCGATGGCCGGCACCTTAATAACATTCCAATTGTTCATAACATTGAAATTGAAAAACATAAAGGGATTTAAATTCATAAAGTTAAAAGATATGAGCCTTGGCGAGCCAATCAGAGCGAGTTGCAAATCCTCTCTCTATTATTTGGTCACACACACTGGTCGTCATTTTTCTCTTTATCAATACCGGCACATAAACTTCTCTCCAAACTTTCTCTCCAAAGAAACAAAACCACATGACTCATAATAAAATTAAATGAGTTAAATATATGTAATGTTAAATTTCCTAATCATATTAAAAGAAGTCTTCACATATTAACTACAGTCCACCCTCGTTTCCGGTGCATTCTTTATAGTGGGGCACCTTGATTTCTGGAGAAATTTTGGTTTTTGGGGCAAGTTTTAAGATAATCACACTATTATATATTATTTATATTGTGTTTTTATTCCAAAAGTACAATTATGTTTTGTTTTTTGAGGCATATTTTTAACCTAAAAATAATATTTAATCTTGGTCTGAAATAAGTATCAAAATTTCCCCAAAATGGAACCTCTAGTAATAGGCAAAGCAAAAAAACCGAGGTGTTTTGGTGGGTTTGACCCAAAATCCATAAAAATAAATTATGGACACTCACCAAAGGCATGGATGACATCAAAAGTTTTTGAAAAATGGTTAATTAAAATTAATAATGAGATGGAAGTGGAGAAAAGGAAAATTTTAATTATTTTAGATAATCCACCATCCCATCCGAATATCCAACTTTCAGCAATAGAGTTTTTATATTTACCAAAAAACACAACTTCCATAACACAGCCATTGGATATGGGTTTAATAAAGGCATTCAAGTATCATTACAATAATTCTCTTGTTGATTTTTTGGCAACTGAAGAAGATGATTTAAATAATGATCTATTTAAAAACATTAATATTAAAAATGCTATTGTTTTTACTTCTATTACCTGAGAGTTAATATCCAAAGAATCGATTATTAATTGTTTCAAAAAGGCATTTTCCAAAAAAGAAGAAACCAACCAAAATATGAAAATTCATATGCTTGAGGAAGATATAGAAGACGTTATTGTTGAGGTTTATGAAGAAAATTTATCAGAACCACTGGAAAAGGAGACCGGAACAGCTGAAATTTGTGAAAAGTTCGTTATGATAAACTAAAGCTGGAATGGGAAAAACTTACAGAATTGGAAAATGTTATTGAATATACCTTTTGATGTTCAAAAAGAATACATCAAGTTTAGAATGCAATTTAATAATTTTTTAAGGAAGGAATTTAAATTTGGGTAAACAATAACTGATTATTTTAAAAAATTGGAATAAATTTTATTTAGTTTTTCGATGTTTTTTAATTTTTTGGGTGTTTTTTGGTTTTGGGGCAAACTTTGATATTTTGTGCCTTCTCGTATCTCAAATTCGCATCTGGAGTCAAGTAGCACGTTACCAGTAGGATTTTCCTCTCTTCTGAATATTCCATAATCTTTGAATACCTGTTAAAACTTAAAAGGAATTCTTCTAATCTGTGCTCGGATCCATCAAATGTTTCTATGCCTTTGATGTTCGGAGTCACCTGGCCTGGTTGCCATATTAAGAGAACTCACACATGTACAGCTTGAAGATGGTGGATAATCCACTGCAGTACATTCCGATTATAACATTTAGTTTTTTGAATGGCGTTAATGACTTTTATAAAAAATTGCCATTATTTTTAAATTTCTTATTAAAATGAGAAAGTAAGCAATTACAAAGTCTCATTAAAACCTCAAATTACTATAAACGCAACAGAATTTTAAATAATACTTGAAAAAATCCCGTTTTCAAACAACAAAGTAAAATCTAATTGTGATAAAATCTGAAATCCAAGCAAAATAAATAAACCGGAATATTAATCATTGATGGGAATTGAGGATATATGTGAAGGATACAGTTGATAAGTCAAGAATTATGGCAGCTCTATGATCAGAATCTTGGATATGTCTAAAATATCCTGTAAGAAAAGAGGTAATTCTTTTAATAACCAGTAAATTGTTTATTAAATTTTATTAAATATTTTTGAGAAAATTCATTTTTATTATTTTAACAAAATTTACTTATTTTAATATTGATGGGGCCAAATAATATTTACAATAAATAAAACCAAACGGACTGCTTAAGACTTTCGTCAATTTATTATTTCGTCCAGTCGACTGGAAAATAACTTAAAATAAATAATCAAACTCGATATTCCAGCAAAAAATCTTCTGAATTATTTTATAAATTATCTTATTCCACAATCACAGATTGTTCATAAAAATAAAATAAAAAAGCAAGAATTGATAAATTATGTTCATGACGATTTAACTCTTATATGTACAAAAAAGAATATATTCAACAATTTCAAAATCTTACAACCCTACAAAAAAATCAACAATCGTGTAAGCATGACTAAATTAATTAAATTAAATAAAATGTTTTTTGATCATACATACAGCCCCTGTCATTAGATTAGAATCAAATACCAAATGATACGGTACGCCGACTTTACCGCGGCGACTTTACCGCGGACGACTTTACCGCGGCGACTTTACAGCGGGTGACTTTACAGCGGGCGACTTTACCGCGGACGACTTTACCGCGGCGACTTTACAGCGGGTGACTTTACAGCGGGTGATTTTACCGCGGAAAATTTACAACAAAATTGTCAATAAGTGAACAATGTCATCTAAAATATGAATAAAAAATTTTAATTATGTTATGATAAAACAATGATAAAAACACAGGTTTAATTTTAAAACATAAATGAATAGAAAATTTCAGATCGACATTACATTTAATTATTCTGTTTAATATAAAAAATAAACAAACAACATAAGAAAAATTAGTAAATTCCTAATTTAAAAAATTCAAAAAACATTCTAGAACAAATGAATAACACACCAAAAAAAATTGATGTGTAAATAGAAGAAAGATACAAAAACATTAAACTGATATATTAAAATAATGGAATAGTAAATATATACTTTAATCCAAAAAGTTTAAATTATGAGCAACGCCTCTAAGATAATCTAATATTGGTAAATTATTGAATTGCTCAACGACACGTTCAATTCTCTCACTTACTTTGGCGTAAATTTGCGATGAGAATTGTGGGAATTCTTCAATTCTAAAGAGAATTTTAATGTGCTGCAAAATTAGTTCAACAAAATCTTGCTCAGTACGAAATTGATTTATCAAACTATAAACAGTTGGGTGATTGCAAGCGATAAAATTTTGAAACGCACGATGCCAATTTTCTATTGCTTTGTTTGTGCTTGGTAGATGAGAAATAACGAGGTCATATACATTCCAACACTGAATTGAATATCGAGGACGTAATCTTCGTTCTTCATGAGCATGGCCAATATATGTATCCTCAAAATATGCAAAGACATCAAAGAAGTTCTGGATAATCAATGGAAAGATCAAGTATAACAAAAAAGGCAGTGAAAACATCATCCACAGGAACAAACGCTAAGGCCATTTTTGATTTCAAAATGGTTCTTATTTCATCATTCTTTGAATAGAGATCTGGAAGATTTGATGTATCTTTTATTTTTTCCAAATTGATTGGTTCCGATGAAAAAAAACAGCCTTTAATCCAAGCGATGAGAATAGCCTGCATACGCAACAATCGGGTTTCCAGATTTTGAAGTAAAGAATTGAAGATTCATGCTGAAAAAAGTAAGAGAAAATTTTTTAGAAATTTATAATATTTTAAGGTATATTATTGTAAATGGAAAATTTTATTATAAATATTACTCCGAGTATATTTTAATAAAGTATTATTCGGTAATAATGGCAAAAAAATATATATAAAAATTAAAAATTTTAAGAAAATTGAATTTATTTAATTATTTAATATTAATATTTTAAATTTTTAATATTTTTTTCTGAAAAAATCCGCGATAAAGTCGCCCGCTGTAAAGTCACCCGCGGTAAAGTCGCCCACGGTAAAGTCGTCCACGGTAAAGACGTCCGCGGTAATGTCGTCCGCGGTAAAGTCGCCTCACCAAATGATACATATGATACGTATGTATCATAAAAAATTGTGATATCGAGTTACAACCAAAAAAGGAAACAATCTCACAAACAAAGGTCCATAGACAAAA
>MQRK01213413.1:13878-26461 GCA_001938485.1 Girardia tigrina | reverse complement strand
TTCCGATATAAAGCGTTAAATTGCTGGTTCAAAACCAAGGGGAAATGTTGAGACAAGGTCCCATTAACCGACCTTACAATAAGGCGATCGATTGCACGATTGTCTCATCTCGAAGTGAAGGTTTAGTTCCATTTTGGAGAGGAAATCAGGCAAATTGCATCCGGTATTTCCCGACACAGTCGTTAAATTTTGCCTTTAAAGATAAAATGAAAGTGCTGTTTAATGCATCGAAAAATAATACATATTTTTCAAGCAATGCTACAAGAAGAGAAAGGAAAACGGCCATCGTTAGGGCCACAATTTATGATTGGAGGTTGTCGCTCCACGATTTCAAAGAGCGAGAAATGGCCGTCAGAGGGCCAAGAAAATTAAAATCGGCAGTAACAGAGGATAAGTCAAACAGTACATGCGTTGAATATTGTGACTATCAATTGGTTTTGGTAAAACTCACTTTAAGCACAAGCTGCACTCAACAATGGTTGCAGTGTAACGTATCGGAAAAAATATAGTCACGTAAATATTTGATCGAATGCGGCGGGTCTCATTTTCCTAAGCACATTAGAGGTCTAAGACCTCTGTGAATTGAACCTGACCTTCAGAGAGTCAGAACCAGTAGGAGCTGTAGCGATTCAGCTCAGGAGGATCCAGCGATTATTAATGAGAAACGCATACGAAGACGACCACGGTACTTGGAAGACAATGTTGTGGAGGAAGATTCTTCGGCGGACGAATCTGGTTGGGATGCAGATGTGTATTATTAATTATTAAAATATATTATTAATTATTTATTAATTATTAAAAAGTAATAGTTGTTTTACTGTTCTAAATCTGAAATCAATTAGTGAGTTATTTTCAGATAATAAAAGATTTTTAGAGTTATTGTTCTTTTTATTCATTGATCTTAAAATGTTAAGAACCAGCGATAACCAGAAATAATTAATCGAAAAAAAGTTTTATTTCTGCAAGACAATGCTTTTTTGCATATTACAACCTTAACAAACCAAAAGAAATAAAATTTGGAATTTTAACTGTAGATCCAATTCTCTGGAAGTTCAGATCTTGCTTCATCAGATTTTTAATGGTTCCGATCAATGGCTTAACTTTTACATGATCGTAACTTTGGAACATTTGATGACGTGTAAATTATATATAGATAATTTTTGATTCCAATGATCCTGTCTGGTATTGTTATAAAATAGAACAGCTTTCAGAGAAATGGATCATGATTGATTCTACTTCAACGAATAAAGAAATAATTTTATGTTGCTTGAATTTGAACTTAATTTAATCGCACCGCTTAGGTGTAGTTAAATCAAAATTGTGTAGTTAAATCTTGATTGGGCAGTTGCTATCGTTTCATGATGTTAATAGTATATTTTTTTGTATAATATGAATTAAAAACGAAAAAAGTTCGACATTCTAATATGCAATTTAAATGCGTATTAAAATAAAATATATATTGTTCATTGAAATCATTTGTTTAATTTACAAAGATACACTAAATTCAATGTAAAAATTATTATGGCGTAATTAATTGATTTATTCTAGATCAAATATAATATTTTCATTGCAATAAGCTTTTGATCTGTGGCGATAAATATTAATCACAAATCAAAATTGTAGATTAATTTCCCTTGTAAGTAGAATTCATTGTTAAAACATCACAAAATAAAAATATTTATATAAATTAGAAAGTAGTTTTTAAATAATTATATTTAATACTTTTATTACCATAGGAGCAACCTTTTAACATATATTGTATGATAATATATTTTGACGGAATTACCATCATCTTCAGAGCCTTATTATAAGCTTTCTTCAACATATGTTTTGGTATTTTATTTTATTAAATTTCAATTAGGTGTATACTGAAAAATAAAAATTATTTTTTGTCCAAAATTTCTTGATATATTTAATAATACTTGATAAACAATTTATTTTGACGGATTAGAGTGATTTTACATTGAATTTTTATCATTATAGTTTATTTGAACTACTTTATTTCAAAAGCACAAACACCTGATGGAGTCAAATATGGAACAAAACATGACTTGTTCATGTTCACGTTCTAATGAATGTTTAGTGAAATATTATATTATATAATAAATTATTCTAAATAATATTAACGATACTAAATACTATAAGGTATCTTTTTATGTGGATCATTTTTATGCGATTTTTAAGTTGTGCGGTTTGTATTTCATCCAAAAAATTTTTGGATAAACATACATATAGGCTTGTCTAGGAAGCTCGCGTATAGATATTATCCAAAAATCGTGGAATACTCAAAGCTCACTCCATTTGTTCCAGATCTACCTTACCTTTTCACATCCAGTTGTAAGTGATTTTTTTAGAGTGAGCTTTTGCAATTTGGAGATTCCCTTTGTACATGATACTTACTACCGACAAGTCGCTATAACATAATTCTGAGTTTCGCAATGAAAGGTATAAAACTATAATTGTTTTGAAATTAAATTTTATTTTAGCGGTGTTTTGTTCATTTTTATAATAAGTAGCAACTTTTAATCTTACTGATTTCAAGTTTCATTAAAAAGCAGCACATGTTTATTTCTGGATTCAAACGTTTAAAGTGAGTGTCGTAAAGTTTTATTTTTCGTTACGAAGCACCCAAACTTTAAATAAACTTGAGAAACATTTTTTATTTTACGATAAACACTTTTATTTAAATCAAATCTTTTATTATTTCTCATATTTCTGTTTGCATACAAGTTTATTTTAAGCTTTTATATGAATTTCTTTCAAACATTCGAAGCAACTTATTTCTTTTAATTTCTGCAAACTTTTTCTGGTTTTAAGTTAATTTTAACTCGTTTTGGTTTTATGCGATGTTAGAAAATAACGGAACGTATTCCATAATTTTTCTAAGGAAAGTGAAGTCTTTTTGAATATGAATTTTTATATGCGATTTTCTGTAGAACACATATACTGTATAAAACGAGACCTTATAGCATTTATCAAAAGCAGTATTATTTATTAATTATTATTTATTTATAATTATTTATAATTTCTTTAAAATATAGTGCATTATCATGTATTAAATAATATATAGTAATACAAAAATTTATGTGAATTTTTACTAACCGTTGGATTCAAATGAACTGGAACAAATACTTTTTCTGAAATAATGACATTATTATCATTTGTATTGTTATGTGTTGATAGATCAAACGATCCTCCAGATTGTTTGGTGACATATTTCTGGTGAAATAGGATATGTCTACTTAACATTATTTCTAATTTTATAATACAAAGCATTTCGTTGAGATTTATTCTTAATATTTTACCTCTTTCTAAAAGTCGTTTTATGTTTGGAGATATTAATTGCGACAAATTAGTGACGATTTTGTAATCTCTCAACAATTCTTGCAAATATTCCATATTTACTTCTTCTGAATTCGTTGGTAAATTAACAATATCAATTTTCTTATTACAAAAATCACAAAATATAGAATAATTATCATTCATATTGATTTCTGAATAAAACGCTCAACTCACAGATGATATATTTGAAAGAGTAAAACAATCAAGGTCATATGAAATGTTGCTAAAATGTAGAAATACTTTTGTCATGTTGATAAGATTTTAGGAATATCTATCTAAAATTATTTTTATTTAATTTTAAGTTGTATTATGTTGTGCTCAGAAAATATAAACGGGAAATATAATTATGATGAATATTTTAAATGTTGATGTTTTGTGTGTTGTTTGTATTAGCAACATCACAATTTGAATGTAAACATTTAATGACAACACAAACAGATTCTTCACAACAATTCTCAGAGAACATCTTTCTTTGGTTGACAGTTTTAGTTAATGTATTCAAATCTAAAAAAAACAATGAATGGGAAATTTTTTAATATTAACTTTTAATTTCTTATACTTTTATTGGATAAAGAGGCATTACATAATTTTTTAAATAAACATTAATTTTTAAAATATATTAAATTTAATAAGTTAAAATCGTTTACTAAAAATATTATTAAAATTCATAATTATAAAACTTTAAGTAATTAGTACTTAAAATTAATATCATTAGATTAATTTCATTAGATTCAAATAATCTATCAATAAACATATCAATCCCATATGAGTAGGAGAGTCACAAATCTAAACAGCATACAAACAACAAACCTAAAACATTTCAAAATATTCCTCACATCCCCCTCGATTTAAATATCTTTAGCCATTCTACATTTCTCATTAGTATTTACCATTGTCGAGTTACAATTCGTAACTTCTTTCATGTCTTATCATCATTGCAGGGTCAATATATCGATCATCTTCTTTTGATGCATTTTCTCTCTTCGTCAATATCTGGTCTCCAACTTTAAAAATTCGCCTCGTTTCTGGAGTTTTTTCTTCTTTTCCCATTTGGTTTCTTTTATCTTCTTTATTTTTCCACCAATGTCTTAATTTTCTATTTTTCTTAATTCTATTATTTCTATTAATTCTATTTCTGACAATACTTCCGTTCAATCTCCATGCGTTCCATCCTTTATTCTGATATTAAGAGCATATCTAATTGTTCTAAATTGTCATTCTATAATTCCATTGGTATTGTGGTTATACGGGCTTGAATAAAATACTTCTATCTTAAACTTCTTCAGTGTTTCTATAAATAGTTCTGATTCAAATGTTTTTACCTCTATCCACATGTATTTCTTTAGGTGGTCCATATTTATATATCAATCTATCCAGCAATATTTTCCGGAGCGTTTTCTCGTCTTGGTGAGCAACTGCATTCAGGCTAATATATCGGCTAAATTGATCAGTTATCGCCAAAATATACTGGTATCCATTAACATTACTCTTGCATAATCCACAAAAGTCAATATATATCTTCTGAAAAAGTTCATTTGCAAATTGCTTAATATATCTTTCTTTTGTTTTCGCAGTTAGTGTTTTTCACTTTTGTTGTGGTTCTGTGGTTTCAAAACATGTGAACATATCTTGGGAAATTGAGTCGTTTGGCTTTGAGCCCGCAGGTTATCGGTAACCAACCATAAATACTATTATACTAATGTAGCATCTGCATGTATATTTTAACTCCTAATCTCTCGATGTCTATGACCACAACTTGCCTCTGATCCAGCATATCATCTGCACGCAGTGATAAGTGATGAGGACCTTCCAGGTTCCAGATCTACACAGTTTTAAGACCAGATAGACCAGATGGGTATGATGTGATGTTAGATTAGAACGACTTGCATTAATGTAGTTGCCCCACGATGTGTTGTTAGACCCGAACACGGCTGCGATGACCCCAGATACTATGTGTTACATCTTATTACGTTAAACCCCCTTAGCAGGTATAATAGCTATGACAACATTCCATCTTTTATTATTTTAATCATTATAAATCTATTTACAAAAATGTTAACTCGAATACCCTAACGCAAATCCTCCATCTATTTGTGCGATTTTGATGCCAAGATGTAGTGATATGAAAAGGAAAGAAATGCTAAATCAATTTTAAACTATTCGGTGCATGTTGTATTTTAAAACAATACATCAACAACTCATATAAACCCAGTAAAATTTATTTTACAAAACATTTAACAACATTATCTATGCTCTTGCGTAGCCTTTGACTCTTTCGCCTATTCCCATAATCATCACCTGTATAGTCAGCGACCGACCATTGCGTCCCTAGAGTGCGTGACTCCTTACCCTCGTCGGCTCTACACTTATGCCTTAACTGTAATTGAAGCTGCTCTGAATAAAGACGCTCGAGCTCTCTTATTTTATTTTCCAACGCAACGCTCCGTTTCACCACACGACCGTACTCCTCAGGCTCGATAGAGGCTTCTTTAGTTACTCTTAACTTCATAGACAAGCAATCTTCACTGTCGCGCAAGTTCAACATCTCTTTACGGTCTGATCCCCTGCCTCTCTTCAACACTCTATTTTCTTGTTGCAGCTTCTCGATCGTTCGCTTAGCTTGTTCTAACTCAATTTGTTGAAACATCTAAAAATTACAATGGTTATGATACAAGTTGTTGATTCATTATTTAATCTTATTATACGTAAGCGGTCAGACAGATTTGCAGTCGGATTCCGAAACTGCCTTCTGGTATGAACTCCTGAGCTTTGTTGTCACTCGCCGACCTCATACACTGGGAGCCTATTCTGGTTACGCCGAAACGCACGCCAGAACCAGCCTTCAAGAATCTACGTTTACCTGATTTGATTTTAATGTTTATCCTACCCAAGGGTATTCGAGTGAAAAATAGAATGCTTAAATAATATTTTAGAATTTAAAGAAAACTGAATATATAAAAAATTATAATTGAATTTTAAATAATTAGCATAAATAAATGACCAAATAACAGAATAATAAAATAACAATAGAATAACCGACCGTTTCGTGGAGATAAAATCTAAATGTTCGGGACCCGAGAGGGAGAATAACCCACTACTCTTCATCTTTGTCGCGAAAATCTAACAATACCAACCTCTCAGAATTATCTGTAAAAATTTGTTGTCGTCCGTTTTTAAGTCGTCAAACTCAAATTTGTTCAAAATTTTTGTTTAAAATTTTATTCAATTTTTTGTCAAAAATTGTTCAACTTATTTTCTGATTTTCTCTAAAATTCTCGCTGTTTATATACTGGTTTTTCGTTCTAAAATCTTCACGTGTTCAATCTTAATTGGTTCACGTACGTTTTGGAATCGTACGACCGATTTCGATTGGAACACGTCAGTTCCATTTTTGGAGTTTCTAAAATTAAAAAATTTTAGAAAATTTTGGATCGGTGATTAATCCGGTAAGTACATTTGTTTTTTTTTTAATTTTACTAATTTTGATAATTTTTCCAGCCTTTATCCGAACCTCTAAAACATAATTGTTTGTTCGAACCAACTGTATCTCATCGGTGACGACGTCCTGCGCTCGCGATTCAAATCCCATGCGGAAATTCCGCCGCAAAGTGAGTCAATTTTACTTTTTTCGTTTCACCTTTCTCTTTTTATATATTTTAATTCGTTTTTTACCTCCTGGAGCCGGCATAATGTACAGGCCCGACTCTGTGACGATACAGAGGAGAGTGGGGATTTTATTTTATTACTATATTCCTATAAATTTGATTTTAACTTCTTCTGATTTTTTGACTGAAACCTTCTGATTTTTGACTGAAACTTTTGATTTTATCTTTCGGAATTTTTTGATACTTGTGGCTCACGGTAATCCTCACGTTGACTGATTATGGGTTTGAATTAATTTACGATTTTATTATTATTCATTATGCGAGTAATTTCTTCGGATTTTATTTTTCACATCGATTTTAGTCGGATTTTTATGCGGAGTTTGATTATTTTCGTTAATTCGTTTATTGCTGATTTTTGGTAATTTTTTAGATTTTTTCGGCATCTAATTCATTCTGTTCGATATATTTCCGATTTATAATTTATTGCGGATTTGATGAATATTTATCGTTATTGCGTTTTTGCAGCTTTTTACACTACTTTAAATCGATTGGAATCTATTACAGTGGCGTCCGCATAATATAAGACTCATTGTTTACTTGAATATCTATTATTTTTGATGATTTTCGATTAAGTGATTTTTATGTTTCTTTTCGTATTTTTCTATTTTCGTTGCGTATCTTTTTCATGTTTTCTATCGCATAATTTTTGTCATAATTTTTACGAAATCTTTCTGCTTTTATCGATCGACTTTCATTCATATTTGCGTTTTTTGATCGCCGGAATAAAATAAATTAAAATTTTGTTATTTTTTAATTATTTTCTTTCGAAATCTTGGTCGATTAGTGTTGACTGCGGTGTTTTCGCATCTTGTTGATTTTTCTGCGATGTTTCCGATTATTTTATGAATTTTCCGTCTTTATATTGTGAGGTTTTCATCGTGACTTCTTTATTTGGCGATGTTCCAATTTATACTATTTTTGTATTTATTTGCTATTTTCTCTCGTTTATCGATGTGATTATTATTTTTTATTATCTGTGGGTATTTTATGAGTATTTCAATGATTTTTCCGACTATTTTATTTGTTTATTTCATCGTAATCAGTTCATTAATCGTGTCACGGCCGTCCATTGTTCGGAACATTCTTGGTTGCTCAGAGCCCCCAGAGGTTTTTATGGGTTTAACCTCAACCCGTTCTAACTATGCCGGACGGCCGGACGCGTCCCCCTCGCCCACATCTACCATATAGTGCGGGGTCTGGAGTGCCCTCGGATTCTGAAGACCAGTATGGGCGAGTGGCCCCCCATCCGGAACAGCGTCGTTCGGGAATGATGTAAAAAAACACACAAAACAAAAAAATGGTATAGAAATATTATTTAAATTTAGAATTTGTTTAGAATCTAAATAATTGATAAAAATATTATTACATAATTATTTACAAAATATCATAATATTATGTGGAAATATCAAAAAAAAATAAAATTTTGACCATAACGATATAGTTTAAGGCTTGTTATATCTCGAATGACAATCGTGATACTATTACGAATATCATTCAGATTGCATTCAATAATTTTGTTGGAAAAAATAAGATTGACAAACAAAATTTGACAACCGGATAAAATTTCGAAAATGAAGAAATAAAATAAAAGAATGGTTAGAGTAATAAATTATTATCGAAATCAAATTAACTAAAACATTCTAAGAGATTAACTAAATATTCATGATAATAAGTGAACTAGTAATAATAATATTATTATAATAATAGTAATAATAATTATAATAATAACTGGTAATAATAATAATAAAAATAAATTTGCTTAAAGGACAATGATAATTTTCTTTTCATCTATATTTTTATGTGCATATTATTACATAATTATTTACAAAATGTTAATTATTGTTTCATTAGTTCAATATATCGACAACAAGTTTTATTAAGCATTTAAATCTCACTAATTTCATTATTTACCAAAATACTACTAAAAGATGAGAAGTCACTCTGCTAGAAAAATATATTAAACAATCATCACGGACACCGTATGTGAACCGTTTATAACTATTGCCAACGTATATTCCGTGAAAAACCGTGGCCAGGTCTTAAACTCGAGGAGTTATCTGAGTGCGACTCGCGAGGTTCACTGTTTCTGCGACATTATTCGGTTCATCCTTATACGAGATCTGGGACATATTCAGTAGGAACAACGGCAACAACGACGACTGGATTTAAAACTAACCTGAAACTTGACTAGTAACTATAAGAAAATTTCAAAGATTATAATAAAACTAAATTCATAAATTTATACATATATTAAAAATATTAAAATAGACAATAACTTCATTCAATTACATTTGAATCAATTTGTAACTCCGGAGGAATATTAGATTGCCTGATAATGTCTCGCTAATTCACGGTAACAGTCGTCGATTCGCTCGGTAGTATTCTCCTCAGATAATTTTATTCTTCTCCGGCTAGTAACGGCTTCTCAACGTTCTTTCCAATGTTCAATTAGAGTATCCACGTTCAAAAGTCGTTCAATAATTGTTTGGAAATTATTTATCCCTCAAATGTTTTGGAAATTGTGCGCTTTTATCCGAATGAATGTTATATTTATGACATTCATCATCTCACCTATCGGGGTGTGTTTTGTCGTGGACTCTTCTGACTCGCCCTTGTTGGTAATTTTAGGTTCTCATTTGTCAGGACTGTCGTAACCATACAGTGACTGCTTTGTCACGCGGTTCTTTGTCACCGATGATTCAGGATTAGTCATGGCGTGATGTTATTTTTGCTTTGTTGGGCTGACTCACGGTAATTTTAATTAATTGTTATTTATGTTTTTAATTAATTTTCTAATCTTGTAGGGGTTATATCTCGGCTTGGGGTGATCCGATTTTTCAAAGGGTCTTACGCAGGGAATCTACTCATGGAGATCTTTCAGGATAGCGTCGGATGATCTTCTACGTCCACTGGATAATTCGGTAACGCTCTTTGTTGTTTTTCACTTAATTACTAATTAACTTTTTATTCTTTCAGGGCTTACAACTTCTCTCTATCTCGTACAATCTTCACATGGGTTATTTTCATGGACGCTGCTTGCAATATTCTACCTATGGAGGGACAGATATTCATTTTCCTTCATCGGGTAAGTTTTTATTCATCTTTGTCTGTCTGTCTTTATGTCGCGTTTTAGCTTCAATGTGGTATCTTCGATACTTTATCAGTCTACGGGGTATCAAAAACGATCTTGTGGGGAAAGTCGAGAAAAATTTCGAGATTCAACTCAATATAACTTTGTTGGAACTTTTCAAATATATGTATTGAACGCTATCATCTTCTTCTTTTCTTATTAATAAGATAAGAAAAGAAAGATATATAATCACCACTTAAGATACTGTGGTGATTACGATTGTTTAATTTGATGAAAAATATGTCAGCTCAAATGCATAGTTATAAGCCTCCGGGTATCGACTGTTTGTATTAGAATAAATATATTTTGGATTTCGATGAGATACGTAGTGCATTATTCTTCTTTTTGTGGATGTGAAGTGCAATCAAGTGACACGACAGTCTTGAAAATTCAAGTGTTCTATTTCGGAGAGTAAGCCCTGGACGAAACAAGTTAAGTGTTTTCGAACGCTTCACTCCGCATTCAGTCATTCAGTTATCAATCACGTCTTTAACATTGATAATTGATTAACTCTTAAATGCTATGTATAAAATTGGATACAGGATTTTAAAATCGACTTGTACACTTGCAATTGTTTGAATTTATTAAATATATAATATTTATATTGACATTTTTTTAATTCCTTTACCTTTTTTCTGACTACCGTTAAATAAACAGATAATTTAAAAAAAACATATTTTGAAAAACGTTTTGAATAGGGTTAACTTCCTTTTTTCCCTTCTTTCTATATACAGTAGACCCTCATTTTAACGCGCTTCAGTATAATGCGAAATCGGCTATAAAGGGAGGTGATTTTTTAATCTTTGAAAATTTACAAACTTTTTTTTAAAATTTCCTAAACTTCGTGAAAAAATAATTAAATATTTAAAGCCCAAATCAATATCAACAGATTTTTTTAACAATACATATACATTATGTAGCCTATGTATATGTATGCATTTTTTAGTGTCTCAAAATCATTAAAATAATAATCAAAAGAGATCATTAATCATTATGCATGATTTCGCAATTTATTTAAATTTATTGATACGTTTAGTAAATATGTTTTTACAGTCTAAAAAATCAGTTTCTTTTACTCAAAACTTTTGGTAAATAAAATTGCAATATTAAAATTTTATAACTTTTGTTTCGAAATACGAAATTGTAAAAAAATATCGTATAGCATTTAATAAAAATTAATTTAATTAATATTTCATTTGTTTAAATTGATTTCCCTGATTCCCATACTTTCGAAAATTTTTAACCAAATTTAAATTTTAAAATGATACGACCATCTAAAAAACGAAGTTCCTACTCTTGTCCAATCAAACTAGAGGCAATAGAGCGCGTTGAAAGAGATGAATCCCAGATTTCGGTTTCCAGGACTGTTGGAGTAAACAAGTCAACTTTAAGAGGCTAGATTAATAATAAAACAAAACTGAAAGACTTTGTTAACAAACTAGATGAAACTTGGTTTGCTAAGATCTTACAAATGGCGGATGAGAGTGAGTTAGTGTGTATCTCTGGTTTCTAAAAGAAAGACCGTAGGGAACCCCATTATCTGGAACCATTGTTCAGGCTAAGGCGGAGATCTTATCCTGAAAACTTATTGGGAGTGACAGCACCTTTAAAACAAGTACCGGATGGTTATGGCGTTGGCAAAAGCAGCATGGCATTCAAGAAATATATATTCAAGGAGAATCTCGATCAGCCGATCATAACACTGCAAAAATATTTCCACTCCAATTTCAGCAAATTATCCTTGAAAATGATTATTATGAGGAACAAATATATAATGCCGATGAGGCAGGACTGTTTTGGAAGTTGTCACCTACTAAGACACTTGCTGATAAAAATGACCTTCAAATGAAGGTTATAAAAAGGTGAAAAAGATAACTCTGTTGTTCGCTACAAATAAAACTGGTAATCATAATGTAAAACCGCTCTTTATAGCAAAATCAACCAATCCGCGTCATTTCCATCACGTGAAAAAGAACAACTTACCTTTAATATATTCAAATAACAAAAAAGCATAGATGACCATCTTTTCTTACTGTTTTTTTTTCGAAATTTGTTCCAAACGTCCGGATTCGCTTGCGTTGTAAAAATTTAGATGAAAAAGCTATCCTGTTGATAGATTGTCTTGCTCATCCTTCAGTGGATAAACTAATCACTACTGATGTCTTTATTTCCCAAAAAAATGCAACTACAATTGAATTCGCTTAATGTCACATCGCACGGGATAAAACTTTGTGTCGATATTAACCAGATGTGGATATTAACCGACTGCCTCAGAAAATGAATGTACCCTATCTTACACGTTCAAGTACAGTATACTGCATTCTGTTGGGTATTCAATAATATTAACCTTTTAACTCTCTTGAGTTTTATAGTATCGACACGTAATCTGACTTCGAGTTCAGAAGGTTCTTCCAACTATTTGTATACTTTTAACAGTTATTCCTCG
>MQRK01213412.1:16609-43971 GCA_001938485.1 Girardia tigrina | reverse complement strand
GGGGGGGGAGTGGGGGAGAACATACATTTTTCCCCTACTAAGCAATACTTTGGGTTTGTTTTCAATTATCGTGTTCTGTAACTTTCCAAGTAATATTACTTTCTATATTATCGTTTTTTTGTAGCTTTATATTATTATTTCATATATTATTGTGTTCTGTACATTTCATATTTTATTGAATGATCAGTAGTTAACAAATCCCGTTCAAATTTTTGTATGAATCAACTTATGTCTATAAATATAATTACGTATTATATATTACATTTTTTGCTCAATAGAGATAATTAATCCTTGCAATTTTATTTTTTATCCAATTCCCTGATATAATTAATTGCTACAGTTAACTAATCAAATGAATGATATAATTAGTTTATTGTAGCAACAAGACAATGAACAGCGCACAAGTTATATATTTGAAGCAAAAAACAAATCCGACAATCAGTGGATTTAAACAAATACATTGCATTTATATTTACAGTTTTACGTTACTCGATTCATATAATCAATTTGCGTGTTCCTTTCATTTTGAGTTTGATTTAACTTTTACGTTTACTCTAATTATAACCTACTTTTATGTATAATATAATTTTTATTCCCGTTTATCTTTTATTTTAAACTCTTATATCTTAATTCCCAAATTAAAAAATACCCTCAGATGACTAAAAAAAGTTAATAATATGATATTAGAGCAAAAATATGAGTCTGAAAATAGGACAACAGTATATCGCACCGTTGAGATTACTCCGAACGGTCGTCAACTACCGTCATCAGTGATCCTCTCTCTTTGAGAAGTAACAGTTCATAAAAAGAGCAATTCAGTAACAATATCAAGTATAAATTTTCAGAAACTAATTTCATAGTTAATAATGTAGATTATATGATGTTAATAATAATAATATACAATCAAAATGTATGTCTCAAAAGGTGATGCATGGCGCGCCAGCATGGCATAAAATTTATTTGTCTGTGGTGTGAATTAAGAAGATATTCGATTTAAATATTGTAAATGGATGTACACACTTTACTCTGTGTTACGATCGACACTTTCAACCCCACATTTGACCCCTTCCATTCATTGCACCACCCCGTGAGCACAGAATTTCGGTGGAATTCGGGAATAGTCGAACTCGACTATTCCCGGTTGCGTTTAAATGTTTTCCATGCGTCAACAGGGCGGTGAATTCCGAAAGGAATCTGTGAATAAGTCTAATAGTGCTTAAGGGCCGGAGAGGTTAACACTGACCGTGAGCTGAGAAAAACAAATTAATTAAAATCAAAAATCCCAAGAAGACCATACAAGCTCACCTGAAGGCAATAGAAGCCGGGAAAAGGGGTCCAGAGGGAGACTGCTGGTAGTGAAATACCCATAATCCTGAGAGAAGCTGGCAAGTGTTGACGTAGACCCTTGAGAAGCCCCTGAAAAGCAAAATAACGTTGAAATTAATTAAGAAAATTAATTAAAAACAAACCATCCTCCGATTGCCAGACAGCTGTGTAGGTGGATTCCGGGTCGCCCTGGGTGAGAGATAATTAAATAAGGACATCTTTATGACATGCTTACCAGAACTGCAAAGTCCACTTGAATGCCGGTACAGTCGCGGAGATAAGGAGGCCAGTCCTCAAGAATCAGGTGTGGGCGCATGAAGCGATACAGTGGCATAATTGCCTAAATTATAAAATTATCAGATAAACAATTGATAAACGTCTGACATCCCAGAATAAATCTTACTGACCCAGGTAAACCAGCTGTCAGAGCAACATGATAAGCCGGTGTGAGGATTACCTAAACTGCGAAAAACCCCGTATCCTGTCCTCGATAAGCCAATATAATATAAATACCCAGCATACCGAACAACACAAAAACTTGAACATTACACACACAACAGCAAATTGCAAAATTATATATCAAAGTTTATAAATCGCGCGCACACAATATTACATAACAGAATATATTATATATTATATTCAGAAATTTTGAAATCATTTTTTTACCATTGTGGAATCCTTCGACAAGTATGAATTTTGATTTTGAATTTATAATTATTTATTATTTGATTGTCCGTTTGTGTTTATTTAATTTAATACCTTTAATTGTTATTTTATTTTGTTATTTTATTCTACAATATATTTTATTGAAATATTGGTTTATTTATTTAGAAGTTTTATTATTTAATTTTTTGTTTAGATTTATTTAATTCGCCTCATTTTATTTAATTTGATTGTGTATGAGAAGAATTATTGAGAGTTTTACGCGACTTAGGGCTCGAAGAAGAATTATGCTGATTAAGGGGAGATAACTTGGTGAGAGAGGGAGACCCATATACAGATTATAAATAGTAATAATTAAGTAGTAACTGATAAGGGACTCAAAACGAATAATATATATTGATTTGAAGTTGCATTTCGGACATGACGAAATAAATAATTTGCATTAGGTATTTCGTCATTATTGGGTATTTTCCTTCAGTACTATTGTTAATTTTAAATGAAAAGTTCTTTCATTTTTTTTTAATTAAACTAAATAAAATTTTCATAAGAGGGTGAAAAATAATATTTATATTTTTTGTAATACGAATTAATTATGTTATTAATTTTCTTCAGTAAATATGGTTCAAGCGACAATAAACAATTCAATTTATTAATTAGTGTATATAACAACAATGGATTTCATCAAAAATTTGATTTAAAATTCGACCAAAAGATACTTAAAGAGTATTAAATGATATAAATGATATTATATAAATGATATGAAAGGATATAAAGAGTATTAAATGGTATATTAAATAATATAATTGAATATAAATGAGATTTAACTGCGTGAATAAAGTTGTGTAATAATATAATTAACGATAATAAAACAATTAATATTGAGTAATATTAAATGATAATGATAGAGAGAAAGACGAATATAATTAAATATAAATATAATCAATTGTATATATATATATATGTATAAATTGCTTAAACACAAAATATTTCTAATCGCATTTGCTTATTTCTTTATTTTCGTAAAGAATCAACAATATTTGAAATTCGGACGCTAAGAATTGTTCGAATTATATTTTAAATTTTCTAATTTCAACTTGATGTTTATGTTTCTTATCTGATTTTATTAACGTTTTTACCGTTTCCAAACAATATGAATTTCAATGTTTATCCAACGATCATTATTGTGGAGAAAATAATTTTCAGAAATGTATATCGATAGATTGAGTATATGATGGTAACTAGGATTGTGATAACGGTTCAAACGAACGTAATTGTCCGAAATTTAGCTGTGATTTAACGAAGTTTGCTTGTCCATACTCAAACCAATGTTTTGAGGGATATTACCATTGCGATGGGACGCTTCATTGTTTGGGTGATAGCGATGAAGTTTATCGTAGTAAACTCTGTGACAGAAGGACACAGTTTTATTGTAAGATTGGTGGAAATATATCGTGTATTCCAGTCGAAAGTGTTTACAATAAAGGTGTGAGATGCTTGAATAAACCGAATTGTTCAATCGATATATGTGATGCTCGAGAGGAAAAAGAAAAGTGCAGTCATAAATGCATTAATACTTTCGCTTGTGCTTGTCCATCTGGAATGATGTTGGACGAGGATAAAAGAACGTGTAAATAGAGTATATAAAATTTGATAATAACTGAGGAATAGTGATGTAGGTTAGTAATTACATTCGATAGAGTTATTTGGTAGTTTTCTGAAAATCGATAGTATAATTCATGACAAATAAGTGATGATGATAATTATCGATATGTAAATACTAGTGTGAAATAGACCGATGAATCTTAATGCAACCTTTGCTAATTTAAAATGTTCTATAATGATTCAGAAGCATGTATAAAGTACTAAATGAGCTGTAAATAAAATCGATGTCAACAGTTAATGAAGAGTGATTTTTCTAACCATCCAAACGGTGATAGTATATTCGAATGGAGATTTTTCGGTATCGAGACGTTTAATAACGAGTCGAGTATTTGAACCCTAGTTATCTTTCTTGAATATGGATCAATTTAAATAGGAAGAAATCGAACTTCAATAACATATATTCTGTCTGTAAGGTGTAAGAACGAACAAATTTATGAACTTTATGTTAAATGAAAAGAAACGAAAAATATAAGCCGTGTCAAATATTAACAAATCGAGCGAGGTTTAAAGTTATGTAAAGTAAATAATTTCGACTTCATGAATTGTTTCCCCTACAAATCCTCATTATCTGAGATTAAGTTCGATTTCAATACTAAAACTATTTTGATTTTGTGAATCAGTTTTAACTTTGAACAAGTTGCATAATTTGTCTAAGTTTTCCTCTGAATTAATATAATATTCTAACGTATTAAAAATGCACGATGATATTAAATAATTTTTCAAATATGTTGAATTAGGGAGTCGTCGATTAAAAATCATTTTCAAATAGATTCGAGATTAAAATTATAATAATGAAAAAAGGTGTAAGAAACGACGAAGAACCTTTTGGAGGTGGTGCGAGTCGAGCTGTAGTATGCATAGGGGCACGCAGTTTGATCGTCGCCTATTTCCTCAGCGCTCTCTTCGTTCGGTAGAACTAATAAATATGAATATGTAAATGTATAAAATTAATGAATAGATTCATCAACCCCTCCAGATGCTGAGGCTACCGGCCGGGGCATACTCGATGCTGGTTTTGAGCCCGAAGGCGCTCCGAAGCGTACACTGCTCGCAGATGTGCGTGGAGGAGACGCGTCTGTTCCCCATGAGTGTAGTATTAAGATACTGAAGCGTAAATTGTGTGATAGAGTTGCCGTTTAACTAAAAAGCGGCTGGGGGCTCTGAGTTTACAAAATGTTGAAAAAAGGGGGAACATGACATCTGTGATTACAGACCCTTAGGCCATGTTGCCTCTCACCAGGGACTACTTGTTGTCAGATTGAACCCGAAAACAATTGGAAGTCTGGCACTGCGTGCAGATGTCAGATTGAGAGTTTTAGTTCACTAAATATTAAAAGAGTGAACCTGTCAAATAATGAAGTCAGTATAAAATGTTTAAGGGTTTTTTACCGATAACCTGAGGGCTCAGAGCGTTTCCAAGTGTTCTGTGGCGCATTGATATAACTGTTGTCGTATCTTTGTGATAACAAGATTTAACTAGAAATATTAAAAAAGAGAAGGTATTTCCAAATAAAATATTTATTTATTATACAAAAATGTACAAGTTAAAATATTTAAAAGAGACTTAAACCTATTTATGATTTTGAATTTTGGATAGTTGAGGAAACGATATTTCGCTGGCCTCAGAACGGATTTTAAAAATATAAAAATATATTAAACGAAATATATAAATTATATGGTTATGAGCAAATTCGCACTTCCTGTTCTTTCATATCCTTGATTTCTCTAATTCAATTTTCACTTTCCCTTTGTCCCCAATTTTTGTATTTCCCTTTTATAGGACAGCCGTATTTACCCAGTTGTTGTCCTCTTTCACAAAGTAAATATACTTTTGCCCTTTCCTGTTTTATTTTACTTAGACCTTCGTTTCCTTTGTTTACCTTTACTTTCTCAAATCCACCAAGGAAAACAAATAATAATTATTTCTGTTTAACCCATTTTTTTAATTAATACAATCTCATAAATTATAATAAAAATCATTTTTTAAATTATATAATTAAGGGTTCTTTTCTTGACTTATATATAGTCAAGCTCTTTTTAAATAAATTTCTGAGTCCCTTCTTTTAAAAATCTTTCCTCTTTTATAGCTCTTTCTTTAATTCAGTTTTTCTTTATTTACTTTTTAAAATAATTTAATTATCTTTCTATGAAAAATACTTTTCTAATTAATCTACATTATTTATCCTTTTTATCTAATTTAATTTAATTGTTTATATAAAATTTATATTCAATATGGTAAAATGATAAATAAAATCTTATTTTATCCATTAATTAAAACAAAATTATTATTTCAATACTTTTATTATTTTTATAAAATTCAACATAACTAGTACCATCGTCATCAATTTTTAAAATCTTGACGGGGCTGCCGCAATTCCAAAAGACATCCGAGTAAAACAAAATTGTTCCGATCTTGTAGAAAATGTTGTCTTTTCCTGAGACTCCTCGTCGAGTTCCACTTGTTAGTATGCATTTCCAAGATCTATTGTGATGTAATATTTTACACCATTGAAGGTATCTAGTATATCTTTGATATTCGGTATTGGGAATACCGGTCTATCCGTTATCTCATTGAGTTTCCGGAAATCCAAACATACCATAATATCTTTTTTATCTTTTTTTAATACACATACCACGCGTGTGTTCCACTCCAAATAGCACCTACGAACTATTCCCTTTCGTTCAAAATTTTTAACAACTTCTTCTATCTTGCCTTCAAGATGTACTGGCTTTCTTCTCCGTTTAAGCATGATGGGCCCCCAGTCTTTAAAATTTTATGTTTAATCAATTTAGTGCATCCTAAATCCCATTGATGTGCCATAAAAATATCTTGGTGCCTCTGAATTACTTTATCTAATGGTGACTTAGCTTAATTATCGTTTATCTTAATGGTATGATTAAATCTGTGAATTTCTGTTATTGGTTTCCCCCATTTCGCGTCAATATTATATGTATAACTGCTTTCTTCATTTTCAAAATCTGAGTTTCTATTATCAATTTTAATTTACTTCAATGTCAATCTAATTCCAAATATCTTTAGAAAATTCATACCGGTAATTATTTTCGGGGATACTTTATTTGCTACAAAAAATCTAACATTCTTTTCTTCTGATCCTATTTTCACTTTAATGTCAACTGTTCCTAACTTTTTTAACGTATTATCATTGGCGCAAAATAGTTTATCTTCTGAGTTCTGTAGCTTAACTCCGTTAATTCTATCAAAAATACTTTTGTCTAAAACACTAAAACGTGCACCTGTATCTAATAAACAGTCAACCTTGATACCCGCTCAACTAACATTCAAACGGGGCCTATCTTTCATCACTTGATAAACAATCTTAGTAAACTCTTTACTTGGGTTTGAAATATAATTAATATCTCTACATTCATTTAATGAGTACATTTTATTATTATTATTTATATTACAATAATTATCAACAAAAACATTATTTTTACAATTATTATTTACATTTGGTTCAAGAATACGATAACATATGTCTAGTGTATGGCTCCGATCACCTATCCAAATGTCGAAGCACGATCTTTTGTATGTTCTTGTAGAAATTCGTCTCCGCTTTCTTTATCGACCGTTGACATCCGTTCTTGGTAGATAGCCGCCACGTTTCTATTTCTTTTATCTCTGAAATTTGAACTTCTCTGTCTCATCTCGAAACACTTATATCGAACGTGGCCCCTTTTTGCAGAAAGAACATGAAATATACGGACAATCTCTTTATATGTGTCCTTCTTCTCTACAAGCATAACAAATTAATTTCTTTACTTGTAGACAATTTCTTTTCATATGTCCTTTCTATTGACATTGATAACAGATAACATCTTTTTTTTCAAAATTCGATTTTTGTACTGGTTGTTGCCTCTGGAAAGTATATTGTAGATTTAATTGATAATTGACTTCATTTTTCTGGAAATTTCTTTTCCTCCGTATTACATCCGCAAAAGTTTCTTTTCTATGAATTGCAGCAATTTCATTGTCTTCCAAAACATACTCTATTTTTTTATTTTATAATGAGTGCCACAAATCTCATTATATTTATATTTTATTCATGATGTGCTAACGACTCATAAAAGAACAACGAAGATAATATGAATAATACATTATTACTGATTAAGTTAGTATATAAATGAATAGATTATTTAATGAGATTTTATTAATTAAATTTTAATAAATATGAATAACTTATTTCTGGTTATTTTAATAAAAATTATTTGATTAAAATTGTATGGATTGAAAATGTTTATTTTTCTATACTTCTTATATTTAGATATAAAATAGTACGTAAAATAGGATCTTTGGTAAGAAGTACATATGATGGAAGAATGGCTGCATTAAGAACATTTAAACAAGTCTCGTTTAAATCTTTATTGCAATTACATTTAGAGTCATTAAGACTCTCAGAAGGTCTTTCATCGTTTGCCATCGTTCTAATTGGTTTTCTTATTTCTGTTTTTAATCATGATTATTCGAACAATTTTTCTAAATTATTTTTTAAAATATTTAACCTCTGTAAAATATTAATTAAAAATATTAATTTTTACTATTTTTTAATAAATCCCAAAATAATAAAAATGATATCAATATATTAAAAATGCATTTAATTTAAATTTTACTAAAAATTATTAAACTTAATTTTAATTTTGAAATTAAAGATATGAACTTATAAAATGATTATTTTAATTATGTTCGAATAGTCAATCACTTTAAACTTAATAAAAAAATACCAATTTCCATCTGGGTGGGAGAATCGCCATTCTAAATTCAACATACTTAAATCAACATACAGCATCCGTACATTTACACATTCAGACAATTTAAAATATTCCTCACAGGCTGCAACAAGAGCAGCTTAAGATTCTGAATTTTCAATTTGAATAAATGTGTATTGTACATATTGCAGTTGATTAAGTGCATGGCTTAATTTTTCCATTCTTTATATTAGCTTACTTTCTAGGTGTGTATCCATGCATAGGTGGATCCAGGAGGAAAAGTGCTAAAATATTTTAACGTGAAAGAAAACTTGTTTCTAAATCCGCCACTGCCATGGAATTTAGACATCTATTTTTGACGGCCTTTTACTCAATCAATTTTCTTCAAACTTTGCACACTTACTCATTCCCGATGACAATACTTGATTATGCGAAAATTTGGTCGAAAAAAACTTTTTAAGGTCCTAAAATGGGAAAAACGGAAAATTCGGAGTTCCAGAACAATATTAATTGAAAAATATCTACTGATAAATTATAAGTATTTTATATTAATTTTTATACTGTTTTTTTGAAATTATTTTTTCTAATTAAAACTTTGTTGGCAAAGTAGAGTTCTGTCTGCATAAAAAATGAATATAAAAAATATTTTTTTGATTTACTAGTTAATTTCAACTTAACTGAATTAATTAAAAAAGAATGGACTAATAAAATTAGGGATCGATTTATAATATATAAATTTTCCCTCATAAATATTAAATAGTACTTTTTATTTCCTAATTAATGAAATTATTATAGTTCTTAATGTTTAAAAAAACCGTCAATAATTGCCACACTTTTATAATTATACAATGAAAGTTTTTTTATGTATTGAAGTAATTAATATTCTTTGGCACACAATATTTAACAAAAATAATTAATTAAATATTAATTCTTGTTTATCTGCATTACGGAATTGTAATAATTCAAATTTAAATAGTAATTTTTACATGGCAAAATTCAACAATTTTAATTCCAACAAAGTGGTTTTTTTGATGTGTGATTTACAAGAGAAGTTTCGAAACAGTATTTTATCATTTGATCTCGTTGTTAAAGTGGCCGAAAGAATGGTTGGTGCTCGTTATAGCTGTGACCAAATCATCGTGAATGAAATGTAGATTAGCGCCTCTAAATTATTAACGATCCCAATCGTTGTCACCGAACAAGTTGGACATGGTATTGTTGAACTTTTCCGTTCTCTCACTTACAAAAACAATTTTGTGCCCCTCATGCTTGCATTCTGATGTATAGCCCTTCGCTTAAATTATAGGTTGTCATTCATTGCAATTCAGTAATTAATCAATTTAATTTGATATTGATCAAAACTCACAGATTTTCTTGAAATTTTCTGACGATGTGGTTCCATCCCTTGTGATAGCTAATTTTTTTTCTATAAAAAATTATGATAAATAATATTACTTTACCATGACTCAGTGTTATTAGCACTGCTAATCAAAGAATATTGACTTTCTTCCATATTTTTTTTAATTTCAAATTTTTGCACTTAATGGACTATTCAACCGGGTGTGCATTATGTATTGCTGATGGTGACATGTATTGTATCTATATCGTCTGTATTGAGCAAGTTAGGCGTCAGAACATAGATTGTATACTTTAACTGGTTTATAACTGCCGCAAGGGACCATCCATATATTATGTACGCACTGAAGGGGAGGGGGTGTTTAAATTTAAAAGGTTTTGCGTATGGGTGCGTATGATAATGGGGGTAGGTAATTATTAAATATGTAAACATGCAATGGTTTTCTTAAAAACATCTTTTTATTTTTCTACTCTGTGAACACACCGTCATTCCATCAACAAAGGTGGAATATAAAATCTAATAAAGAATTAAATGTTGGTGTAAAAATATAGAGTTGGAATTGTAAGATTCCCTGACGCATATTGTTGTTGTTCTGTTCCTTTTCGCTTTAGTTTAATAATATAGGGGATTTTGCATATAATGCACACGGCCAGCATTTGTTATGGTACAGTGTTTGTTGGAAGAAATTTAGAACATTGTATAAAAATGGTGGTTCGAGACTCAATTTGTATGTGCTTATGGTAGTTCAAAATGTACAGGGTGCAATGGGGGGAGGAGGGGGGTTAAAATATTAACTTTTTTGCGTATGTAATAAATGGATGGTCCCTAAGCTGTACTTAAAATCCGTTTCGTTATTTTTCATTATATTTAATTGCCTATTTTATAATGGATTCATGATACTTATCTGCTAAGGACTGTACTTAAAAATAGTTTGAAGCCATTTAAAGTTTCGACGGTTTAACCGTCATCGTCAAAACAAAATATTTTTTCAAACGAAAGTCACGTATACAGTACAGGTTGTGATTCTGTAATCAATACATCCTCAGTACATCAATTTTAAAACTCCCAATAAAGTTGTAGAGAATGAGAAGTAAACATTACTTTTGTATAAAGTAATATCCCGTACCCGAAAATTCGAAAGCACGTTCGGTAATAAATCTCCAACGCCATTGGGATTGTGTTCGGATCTCATTTACCTATATACATGTAATTGGTGTAACGCCACATAATTGACTTCACATTATCTCTCTAAGAGAATCCAGGAACACATTCGCAATGAAGGGGGAAGTAACATTGCAGAACATAGAAGATATTGTAAAAGAGTCATAAATTAAGAATTATTTGGTGAGAGTGACATGTGAAGTGTTATAAGATTTTTGAATCTCAAAAATTAACGTTCAAACTGGTGTTCTCTACAACTTTATTGTGAGTTTTTAAATGATGTATCTTACATAACATAATTTCTTTCTGCATTAAATAACTAACTTTCGTTTGAAAAAATCATTTGTTCTGACGATTTCGGTTAAACCATCGAAATTAATAAACTTTAATTGACTTCAAAATTTTTAATTTGATAAATTGCCAATTGTATTAAAATTTATTCTCAATTAATTATCTATGTTAATAGGTTGTTAAGTTTGAAATTTATACACATGATTACAATAAATTCAAATAGTTATAATTTGACAATGACATAACATTTTGTTGCTCAGTTTTTTTTGTTTGATTGCTACATATCTTGGCAATTAAACACATCAATTAAAATTATTGACAACTTGTTTAAATAATCAGTATTTTAAAAAATGAAAAAAGTCGAAATTAAAACTACATGGAACCTCACCATCAGAAACCATGCGAAACATTAATAGTATATTCGGATACAATGCTATTACACATCAGCCAGTCTCAAATCGGTTCAAGAAATTCGTAAAAAGTAATTTTAACCTCAATAATGAATCTCGGAGTCACCCGGTAGCGTAGGTATACAATGACGAACTGAATGTAACCGTGGAGTCTGATCCATCACAGAATGCTCATGATTTATCGCTAACTATTGCTGTTACAAAGCAAACAATATTGAATTACTTGGCTACAATTGGTATAATGAAAAAGTTGGATAAGTGGATTGCACATGAATTGAATGAAAAAGCAGAAATAAAAGCGTTTTGATGCTTTCTCGTTATAAATGTAATCACTTTTGGAATCGAATCGTCCCTTAAGATGGAAAGTGGATCCAATATGATAATTGCAAACGTTCAGCAAGCTGGGTGGACACAAATGAAGCACTAAAACACCATCCAAGCAAAAAAAATCCATCAAAATAAGCTGATGGTTAGTTTTGGCGGTCTGTCGCTGGTGTAATCCATTATGACTTCATGAAACCTGGTTCGTGAATCACAACAGATGTCTACTGTAACTAATTGGAAGATATGATGCGGAAACTCAAAGAAAAACAAAGAAAAAACAAAAACTTCCATCTTGCTGAACGACAAAATGCTTCATTTGTGTCCACCCAGCTTGCTCAACGTTTGCAATTATCATATTGGATCCACTTTCCATCTTAAGTGACGATTCGATTCCAAAAGTGATTACATTTATAACGAGAAATCATCAAAATCCAAAACCAAATACGACACTTAAGACCGTGACAAAACTACAGGAACTTGAGTTGGAACTTCTGCATCATCATCCATACTCACCAGACAGAGCACCAACTGACTAATATTTCTTCTTTAACTTGAACAACTTTTGATAGGAAAATAATTCAATTCCAAAGATGCCGTAAAAATAGCCTTCAAGGAATTTTCTAGATTCTCGCTCACCAAGTACAAATGGCCTCAACAAACTACCGCTTAAATTAGAAGTGTTTCGATAATAAGAGTGCATACTTTGATGAATTCATAACACAAATTATCAATGAGCTTTGGCGTTATTTCTACAAATTTCATATTTGACGACCTTATATTAGATATTTTTCAGGTAAATTTTTACAATGTACAATAATCCAGAATACAGGCGTAAGGGGTTCTACCATTGAACAAAAAGGATTAAGAAATTGCTTTTTTAAAAAAAATTTGTGGGTAGGAGAACGGAACAGTTTCCTAGTATTGTCATTTGATTTGGTTGAATAATCTCCAACAGTATCCAAAAGGTCTCGGTAAAACTGTTGCGGAATTGGACATTAAACATGCACGATTGGTCCAAGAGAAAACAAAATTTTCAATGCTGACGGAAGAAGTTATCGACTTCCTCAAACAAAACAGCATCGAAACTGTAATTATTTTCGGAATTGAGGTTTGAATTTAATTGTGGTTTGAACTTTATCGATCGGATTTTATTCACCCTTTCTCATTGAAGCATTTAGTAAAATTCCTGTATAAAAATGTAGTTAAATATGTTGAACAAAAATAAGCTAACCAACGGCAGTGGATCTGAGGATCATTTAATATACATCGTAAATCAATTGTATACAGTCCACCCTCGTTTCCGGGGCATTCTTTATAGTGGGGCACCTTGATTTCTGGGGAAATTTTGGTTTTTGGGGCAAGTTTTAAGATAATCACACTATTACATATTATTTATGTGTTTTTATTCCAAAAGTACAATTATGTTTCGTTTTTTGGGGCTTTTTTTTAAAAATTTTGTTAAATTTTGTTTAAATTTATATTAAATTTTGTAAAAAAAAACATTATCCCCAATGACGAAAAAGCTAACATCGAGCGAAAAATTTGAAATTGTGAAATGTTTGAAGGATGGAAAAACAACAGAAAGAAAATTAATTGAAAAATTTTCTACAAGTAAAGGTGCAATTTTTAGAATTAAAAAGAATTTAGACAATATTCTTAACATTTGGGATGAAAGAAAATGTGACAAACAAAAATCGGAAGAAACTATGATAAACTAAAGCTGGGATGGGAAAAACTTAAAGAATTGGAAAATGTTATTGAATATATATCTTTTGATGTTCAAAAAGAATACATCAAGTTTAGAATGCAATTTAATAATTTTTTAAGGAAGGAATTTAAATTTGGTAAAACAATAACTGATTATTTTAAAAAAATTGTAATAAATTTTATTTAGTTTTTCGATGTTTTTTAAATTTTTGGGTGTTTTTTTGGTTTTTGGGGGCAAAATTTGATATTTTTTGTCCCAAAACCGAGGGTGGACTGTATTTCAAATTACAGTTGCTTGTATTTAATTATACTTTCTCATCAAATAATTGTTAATTCCATATCATAATAGTGAATTTAAAAATAAATTACAACTAAAATCTCTGAATCTTTCTGAGAACAGATATGAAAAATAAATGCCATTACTTAATAGTCACCTCAACTATGAAAAATACTTTCTCTTTCAGTTTAAAAAATATAGGCTTTGAATGTAAAATTTCATCACAAATCAAAATCTCAAATTAAATAACCAATTAAAGGGTAGAAAACAAAATAAATGCATATTAATGTCCTTTAATTTCATAAAAAATTATTTTCACTTGTTAATATGGAAAATAATTGATCACCCTATGCGTTCATCCAACACACAAAATACACATGCAAGGTGATACACGCATCATTTTCTTTCATCTTATAAAAATATATTGAGATTTTTAAATATTCCCTAACAACACTGAAATGAGGTTTTTATTTGATAACTTGTAATTTTATTATTTATTTTTTCATCATTTCAGAGTACAGTAAATAGGTCAAACCATGTTGGACCAAAAAAACAGATAATCGTAATATACAAATTTATTTACTAACAATGTCATTGACAGTAAGGGAGATTTACTTTGAATAGATTAGGTTTCGAACACATCACACCAACGTTCCATCTATTTTTCACGTGCGCGGATGACTTAAAAGCGTGAGCAATGTTCCCTCCAGTGGTGGATTTAGCTATAGGACTGGGGGGGCAGACAGCCACCCCCACGCCCCTGTTGGATTCTAAATGGCGCCCCCAAGATTACTTTTTGTAGTTTTTTGTACTAGAATTAGCTGCATTATGATTAAGTTTCATTCTTAACACTGACACAAGGGCTATATCTTCTTTGTCTATTTTGGGGAATCAAAAGAACACAAAGGAAGTGTCAGAGCAGAAACTATGGGATTATCTGTTTAATAACAAAATATTCTTTTGTTTTTCTTATACTATTTCTCCAAAAGTTGTTAGATCATATATTTGTTTTATCAAACTATTTGCAACGAAATGACATTGACATTGCATTTGCAAAACAATTGATTGATGCAGCCAGAAATAAGTTTGCTGATATGAGAAGTGTTAAAGCTTTTCAAAGTTTAAATGTTGCTGTCAAATTATTTATTAGCACACACTGTGCTGAACAAGATGTTGAAACTGAATTTAAAGAAAAGCGCGTTGCAAAAAAGAAATGTATGTCTGATGAACCTAGCAGGGATGAAAAAGTTGATGATCCAGCTACACGCTTTAAATGTGAAACATACTTTGCTATTTTGGATACCCTTATAACACAACTAGATGAACGCTTCAATGATTTTCATAACACAGTTTCTTTATTCTCCTGTCTTAATCCATCACAAATATTAGAAGAAAATAAAGGGTCTTTTTTTTAATTTATGCAAAATTTACAAAAACGATATTAACATTGAAGAAGCAATTCTAAAATATGATACCTTCAAAGATGTGTATGCATCAATACGTTCATCACTATCTTGTGAATTACAACTGAAAGAGGTGCTGCCTTTCTTAGTTGAATAACAGATGGCTCCAGAACTCCCCAATTTGGCAATTCTCTATAAAATATACTTGACCCTTCCTGTTACATCTGCAACTGCTGAAAGAAGTTTCAGTAGACTGAAAATAATCAAGAGTTACTTGCAGTCAACAATGACAAATGAACGACTGTCTGGATTGGCACTAATTTCAATAGAACGTGAACTAGCAGAAAAGATTGACTTTGAATCAACAATAAATCGTTTTGCTTCAATGAAATCACGAAGAAAGCAATTTAAATAGTAAATAAACTAGCGAATCAGTTTTTATTTTAAAAAATATAATATTGGAATAGTTATACATTTTTATTACACTGTTTATATTGTATGTATGTAATCGATAAATTAAATTAAAATTTAATTACTAAATCTACTACTAAGAATACACGTCTTTCACGCCAGATTTTACGGCCGGAGTAAACCCAAATATTATTAAAAGTCGGTAATAATGACGGGTCAACAAAACTTCATTATTTTTAATAGTTATTTATTTTTTGGTACTGCTACCGCTGGAAAAAGATAGCGGGGAGCGTACAAATCGTGTATATTATATTATTTACTCAATATTAAAATTAGTAGAGCTAGTACTACCTTTATCCTTTTTGGCGCCCCCTGAAAGTTTTCTCGCCCCCCCCACGTACCAAAATCTAAATCCGCCACTGGTTCCCTCTAATTTTTTTTTCAAATGCGCGGATATCTGAAATGTGTGAGCAGTATCGTGTAATCACTGCGGGAGATATATATTCAGAAACCTAATATTATAATATAATAATAATAAAATAGAGCACCGTTATTTAACATCCTTTAACCAAATATGTTATAGAAGCAATAATTATAGCAGTTGTTGTAAGTTTATCGGAAATAAAGGTGTTTTATTACAATTTAAAGATATTATAGCATGACATTGGTGCGATAAGCCTTTTTATAGCTATATAATTGGATGCTTTTAAATAAAAAAATATCTTTTCTGAAAAATGTTTATTCAGCTTATAAAGAAAATACTGGTGTACGCGTGGGAAACTCCAGAGGCATATAACAAAAATAAGCTACTTTATATCAAAATCATAATATCATAATAATCAAGTTTTATTACATATTCAAATTACATTAACTAGGCTGTATCATACAACTGTAGTATACAGCCTGTATACACTTTTATACAATTATCGTTCATTGTATCACTTCTGGCGTCTATCTTTTAATGACAATTCTGTAACAGAGATTAATTTATTTACATTCATATATAGAATTTTACTAATTGAAATGATATGTCTGTCACCATTTTGTCAAAGATGTCACGGTTAAAGCTTACTGTGCCACATTCGAAAATTACTGCTCGGCCGCGCAGCTTAGAGGGAGCATTGATCACCACTGGCTTTAGTACAGAGTTAACAACTTTTCATTACATATTCGATTGCTGAGTTGTAAAAATCTTGTAGAATTTATTGCATGACAATAGCAATATTTTATCCTATCCAAAGTATCGAAATCACTTTCATAATTTTTACTTTTTATATATTTCCAAAATGCAAAATACATACACATCATCAGCTACAGAACAAATTATTAACGAAGAACTGGGGAAAATTGACATTGACTTAAGATCTTTTCTTTGCTACTACAGATATAAACAAGCTAGATATGTTTAATTAAATCGACAGAGTATTCTGCTCATAGTTTACAACTTTCAATAAAGAATGTTCAGAGGATAATTCAAAACCTCACCAGATTGATAGCTTCTTCCATTCTTCGACAATTTGTTAAAAAAATGTTAACCAAATATCAGGCTGATAAAGGAATGAAAGAATCTATACTTCCATTAGATTCGAGTACTATGTTCAATATGGATTTTCTCAGTCGGTTTAGATTGACCAGAATTGTATTCCTGTCTCATTTGCACTTGTGGAATGTAGTGCAGAAGAGAAATGTGCAAGAATTCCACTAAGCTCTTTTACTCAAACACTACAATATATACCAAAAACAACTCTTACTATTTTGGGACCAACTGCAAAAGTAATTACAGTTTTAAGCCCTGGCTCAAATGTCAGCATAATTTTTATTTTTCCTTGCATTTTTATATTGAAGGAGAAACTGAAGTTCAAAGCTTCTGCAATGATTTCAACAATTTCACAATGAGCTCTTGAAGCAACTTGAGGTAAGATTTGATTTGATCAAGGATTACCTGTTAACAGCTACTTCTATTGATCCAAAATTGAATCATTACTTGTTTTCAAATACAAATTCTGACCTAAGTAACTTGAACTATGTTTACAATTAAGGCTAGAAATTGTTTATGTGGCTGAGTCAGTTTATTTTTGTGAACAAATCGTTTCTGTCAATTGTTATAAGCTTTCAGAAAATAATATAGAAGCATTAATTTGGGCAAAACATAACAAGGATCTTCTATTTTACCATAATCGTTATCATAGTATTTGATTAAATAAAATTGTTTCATGTTAAAACTCTGTTATAAATTAAAAAAAAACTTTGCATGATTCGATTTGATCCAAAATATCTTTTTATTCATTCAAAGACAAAATGGTAATTCACAGGACCCTAAAAATTGACTGCATTTTTAGGATTAAAATGATTAATAATAAAAATATATATTTAGGAATTAAAAATTTTATATTTCTCAATAAAAACCTATATTGTTGAATAACATTGTAAGAGGGAAATAGTTTATCTATTTCTGAGAAGCAATGGGTGAAACTTCATTAAATTAAATCAAAGCGATTAATCAAACAATACCCATATCAATCACAATTAAGACCTTCAATCCCTGGATTACTGGTTTTTGAATGGAAACTCTAACACAATTTTTCATACAAAATGGTTTTTTAGGTATGAATAATTTAAATGTTCAGAAAGGACAGTGTGAAGTATGACAAGACTTTTGTTATGATTTGTTCATGTCATGTAGACATTCTGGTAAATAAAAGTCAATTTAAATAAGATGTCTTTGATTTACCACATGTAGTGGTTACCAGTATGGTAAGGCTGTATTTACCTAATTAGGATTAAAAATATATTAAAAAAAACTACAATTAAACTTGAATATTTTAGGCCCATGTTTGTATTTATCAAACATGTTTAGAGTTATTATCGAAAAACATCTCTGTGCACGTGGTTGTGGATGGGGTCTCTAGTAGAAATGTCAATGATGCTGTTATTGCCATTAAAGTTTAAATGTAATAGATTACTTCTCTGTTTAATTTTTTGTAACAGCAACTCAGTATAATGGGTGCGATTTTATCAACCAGTGAATCCATTTTATTTCAACTAATTCGAGATAAAAATCATGAAAAATTCAAAGAAATTCAAGGATTGATAAAAGAAATAATTCCACCAACTGAAGTCATTAAAAGGATTTAGCTGATTTAGATATATTTATGGCAGTAACAATATAATTTGATACAAACTTTTTTAATTAATCTAAATATATTTATATTAGTGTTCTTATTCTGTTGAGTGTAAATAATTTTTATTTGAATCATTCTTCATTATAACCTGGGTAGCTGATATACTTATTTGTTGAAACGTTTCCTCATCTTATGTATTATATTGGATTAATAATATTGATAAATTGATTATGTTTTTCGTCCTAAAATGTGAGTTCATTCATTGAAAGGTTTAGTGTTTTTTGAAGATAAACACAAATGTTTGGTGCTTCTAGACAGAGTGAATTGATAATTATTCCGATATTTTAATATATTTCTGATTGCACAAATATTTTATATTCCTTGAAAGTTAATATACTTCCAATGTTCATACCAATTGTTTATCCGTTGACACTAAACTACATCAATTTGGATAAATCATGCATAGCAGCGGTAGCCATTTTATTCAGGTTTCTATCGACTTAATTTAATATATGTAAATGACCTTGTAACATAATAACTGATGATAAAATAAAGCTACCGCATCTACCAAAATCTGATAATGATATGTATGGAGGTTATTCTACCTTTAATGAGCTTGAATCAGCTACGCACATAAATATGGAACTTCATTCATTGATTCAAAGAAGAACAATTTGCGAATATTTTCATATGTGAGAGCTAAACATTTTCTTTCCAAGAATTACGCGTCAAATTTTGTTACCAGATTTTGTTGTGTCCATTTCCGATTTCTTGCTTGAATAAATAGTCATTTTTCTTTATATATTAAATTAGTTCACCAAAAAATTATAAAATATTTATAAATATTACTCTGATTTTAGTTTTTTTACCAAAAATTTAATATTTTCTTTTAAAAATTATTTTAAACGTTTCTATAATTTTTTTATATTTATTATATTAAAATTCTAATTTTATGAAAGTTATATTTTATTTCAAAAATATAAAATTAACATTTGTGAATTAAAAATGTTATTTCATTTTTGATTATATTATTAGGGTGAACCAAAAGTCTTCGTATTTTTTATTAAAAATTTAAACATAATTTTACAACAAATAAAAAACATTTAAATTTCAAAGTAAAGGTCATTTGAATCTATTGCTTGAAGCCATCTATGGGAAAGTTGTGCGATCCCGCTGCGGTACAAATCCTTGTTTTTAGAAGCGAAGAACTGGTGACACCCGTTTTCGACCTCGGCCAGATTATTGAAGCTGCGAAGACGAAGAAAGTGTGCCACAGAGCGGAAAAGGTGATAGTCGGATGGCGCAAGATCCGGACTATACGCTGGATGTAGAAGTTCAAAGGCGTCGAGATTTTTGATTTTTTCCTTTGTTTGTTTGGCGGTGTGCAGTTTTAAATTGTCCTGTTGTAGAAGAACTCGCTTTCGATTGATCAAAGCGGGGTATTTCTCGCCAAGTGCCGCATACATTCGATCAAGTTGGGCGCAGTAAAGGTCAGTGTCGATGGTACGACCATTTGGAACCAGCTCAAAGTGAATAACGCCTTCGAAATTCCACCAAACACACAAAAGTGCCTTCCTTGAGAAACGATCTCGTTTCGCTACCGGTTTCACTATTTGTCTGGGGTCCAACCATTGATTTTGTTGGTCTGGATTACTGAAGTAAACCCACTTTTCATCGCAAGTTACAATTAGACGGATGAAACGGTCATCGCGCGGATTTTCAAGCAATTTTTGACAAGTTTCGAAACGATTTTCGGCTTGAATTTGTGTCAATTCATGAGGCACTTCTCGACATCATCTATTCACCTTGCCAAGAGCGTGAAGGTGTCGTACAATCGATGTTTGAGGAATATTGAGTTCGGCCGACAATCTGCGAGTACTTATTGACGGATTTGTCTCGACGGCTTCACGGATTGCTCCGGAATCTACGGTGATAGGTCGGCCTGAACGTGCATTGTCTCTGAGGTTAATGTCGCCTTCGTTGAACCTTTTGAACCAATTTTGTGCAGTACGATTTGAGACCACATTATCGCCTTTTCTTCGAAAATAATTTAGATAAGCAACCATTTTTTGTTTTACGTTGTATTTCCGTAGTTGAGCTGTGACAATGCTTCGAAGAAACTATTTTGTCGGAAGGTAAAGAACCAATAGAAAAAATTTGATTAAACCATTGATTTGCTACTTTATTTTTACAATAAAAACTTTTGAGATGTAATTTGCCAATTTTTCTAAAGTTTGCTTGTTTGAAGTGGAAGAAACAACTTTGGCATGAGATTTTGGGAAAATGACACCGCATTGCATTTATCGGTACTATCTCAAAGTCACTTATTATAGAAAGTGGGTTCTAATTTGGTACCAGATCCTTGATTTTTTTTCTATTGCAGATTTATAATGGGATTCTATACGTGTTTTCATCAGGATAAAAAATGTAGGCAAAAAACAATTGCCTTTCTTGATTGATATCACAAATAGCTGATTGAAGATGGATGGCACAATATACAAAGTTCCATTCATGCATATTGAATCAATAGATGAAAATGTTCCAATTAGATCCGTTGAAAAAAACAAAGGTCCAATAAATTCCCCTTCAACTTCTACAAATCCCTTTAAATTTTTATTGAAAAATTGGTTTTCAGCAAGAGATCCAACAAAATCTTTAATGGTTTGCGGTAGAACAGGATATCGTTCACACCTGCGTTTATGCATTCCTCTAGCAACCATGGGGTAACCAACTTGTAATGTGATAATTATATCAAAATCACTGCATGTGCCATCGAAAACCTCTCTAAGAGGCTTTGATGAAGCTGGTGATTCTTCTTTTAGACATTTAAGGTGGCTGCGGATATTTCTTCAGTATCTGGTTCATGATCGTGTGGCCGATTGAGTTGAATTTTGCTCAGTTCAGGGAAAAATGCTGCAATAGCTCCACATCTAGTCACTGAATATTTTTGACAGCCCAAAAGGACATATGAAGATAGTACTTTCACTTTGTAATTACATTAATTTCCTGCCAAGTATATTTTGGAATTTTTCCTGAGGCCTTCAGTAACTATACATTCTATTAAAAAATTACTGTTTGCAGTATTTTGATTATCCGACATTAAACTAGTCTTAGGCTTGTTTTATTAAAATTTCAATAAAAAATTAAAAACTGTATTTTTTCAACAAACACATAATTAAAACAATTTCTTTTATTTTATCAAAATTCCAAAATTAAAATCATACATAAAATAATAATATTTAAAATTAATTGATTTGTGAAATTAATTAATTGTTCAAATTAATTCATTGGTGAATATAATTCATTCTTGAAATTAATTCATTGATGAAATTAATTCATTAGTGAAATTAATTCTGTAACCCTTTCATAATTAGATATCCACACAAACCACAATGCTTTAAAAAATTTAACGTTGAAAAATAAGCGATTTATAAAAGCAGTTCAAAAGTATAGATGAACAATGTGATTATTGTTATTAAATCACGGAACGAATCATGTTGCAAACGGCAACGATTAATATGATTCAACCAGGGTGTAATTTCAATCGACGTAACAGTCGATGTATTCGATCGCTCCGTCTCCGCAGTAAAAAGATAGATCAATTTGATCAACATCAGAAGTCAACTGTTTTTAAAACTTATTGAAATAAAGAAATTGTTGACAGTATTTAGAAATATTTACACGAAGTAGTAAAAATTTTGATTGATTAAAACAATCAACGAAAATATCAAAAAATGTTTTTCCTTTTAAATGAATTGTATTTTTGTTGGATTCTTGTTTTTGATTTTAGTTTGATGCTGATTGAATTGTTTGTTAATTGAATGAATTTTTCTTGACCGATTGGTTGTTTTTCTGTTGTTGAGGAGTGGTAGCGAACGCAACAGTGATTTTTAACGACTTTTTACATGTTTTAACGAAGAGATGGTTAAGTTAAAATGCAATGTGATTTTATTACTGAATAATGCTTTCACACAAAATCGTCAACGCATTTTCAAAAACGAAACTCGTATATTTCCCAGAAAATACGACAGCGATCCTTCAACCGATGGATGCTGGTAATATTCATTCATTTAAAGCACACTACAAAAAATTATGGAACAAGTTGATTAAAAGGAAAAGGACAAATTGATCTAAGATAAGCTGTTATTTTCATTCAAAATGCTTGGTCAAATATGATCCAGAATCAATTGAAAATTTTACTAGTATAAAAAAAAATTTTACTTGAAAAGTCCACTAGTATACACAAGGATATTGACAATATGGACTTCAGGAGTATGGATCAAATTTAGATCCAGATCTTTTTATAATCTTGGACGGCGTAATTAAAACAGACAGAATTTTAGAAGATGAATAACGTTTCAGGATGGTTCTAGGTAAGGAGGATGATAATAATGCCGATAAAGATACAGCGAAGAAAGGCAGCTCAACATGTGTTTTGAAAAACCTTCAATGCGTTGAAAGTATTGAAAATTTACTTGGCTTTATGTCTCAAGTTGATTGTTTCCTGTCTCTAAAGCATTAAAAATAAAATGAAACGTTGAAATCGTGTTGGAAAAGATCAAAAAAATCAACATTCTGCAGTCAAAAAAACTGTTGCTTTTGCAAAAGTACTCGGTGGAGAGGGTTTCAGTGATATGAATACAGAATACTTTCATGATCTGCTGGACACACTGTCATCCATTATCGGACGAAGATCTTGAGGAATTTAATGAGTCAGTAAGTGATTATGAGGAAGATGAAACATATATAGAATATGTACTAGGAAATACTCAAGAACTCAGCAAATGGTCGAAGAAAGGGACACCAGTTTGATTTTTTCATTGCAGTTTTGAATCTTCAATTATACTGACATGTCACCCAACAAGAATTTGTCAACTTAGCTTAATTAACAACACCAACAGCCCCTCATCACGATTTTCAGTTATCACATGTAGTTTTAGAATGTAATAGCCCGTGATAAGCAAGGGATCATTATCTGTCATTTCAGTTCAAATTCTGGAAAATTCTGTAAAGGCGGTATTCTTTGGGGGGGCGGTATTTTGAAGTATGTTTGATTTATTTATTCTATAAAATAGACCCGGGTTCGATTTGTGCTGTTATTTATATAAGTAAAGGACTAGGTGGAGAAAGAGGAATTCTTAGCCGAAAGAAGAAGACTGTAGTATTTGGTCCAAGCTTCAGGAAACGACGAATTCGACGTACCTTTAGAACTTTTGAGCTTCATACAGAGATATCACCTTGGGGACTCCGTCTCTAATATTGTGATCTTGCAGTGCATCTTTCTTATCCAGGCTATTAGCGTTGTCAGCTACGAAAGCTTGTTTTCCAAAGTAAAGCTCATAAAGAACTATCACCCATCTACAATGAGGCAACCAAGGCTAACAGACTTGGCAGTCCTCTCCATTGAGAGGGAGTTTGCTGCTGAACTGAATTTTGATACTGTTATAAAAAAATGCAGAAATAAAAACTGGAAAAGTTCGTTAGTAAATTGTAATGTAAAATTGAAAATTTTGAAATGACTTTGTTACTTCGTAAATTTTATTAGAAGAATATGAGTATTGCAATTAAAATATGAAATGAAAGTAAGGATCTTAAGGTTAACAATTACAGCACTCTATTTAATTTTTAGCACAGACATTCATTGAGGGTTCCGGATAATGGACTGTTTAGCGGCGGGGAAGAATATCAAGGGTCCGCACCGGGTGCCAATAACAGTTGATACGGTACTTATTACATGTCATTGTAGAAAACGAGGAACCGTAACAGGAGTACATCTAGCACAAAATATGGTAGCGATTGTATGTTCATCTGGTTCAAAATATTATTTCATTTTTTGATCACCAATGTGGAGAGAATCGTTCACTTTGACCGCGAAATGGACAATAAAGTATAAAATAAGGAGATTTGCGCTCAACAGATGCAAGCAGATCCCATGGAGCAATCAGTCCGTACTTAATTTCTATCAAACAAAAACAATGTCACTTGTTCAAACGTTGTGTTTGTTTACCCAGATCAATGGAGTCATGTGAATAAATGTTATTTTAATATTCATTATTAACAGTGGTGTTAAAAGGTGTAATAAAGGTCTTTTAATAAATAATTTATAAACCATAATCCTATGTTATGATAACTGATATGATTTTTTCTGTACTTTTCACAATGTTTTATTATTTTCCACAGTCTCGAAATGATATAATTATTTAGATCAAAATACTACAGTTGTTGTAATTGCTTTTATTTTAAATATTGTTAGTAAATTAAGAAATTATAAATTAAAAAATTAATTTTAATTTAATCAATACGAAATAATCAATTATTTCAAACGAAATTCATCTCAAATAATCAAAAAAAAATTAAATCGCAATTCATTCAATTCCGAACTCTATGGATTTAAAACAAGAGCGGCTGGAGTATGTTGATGGACAACTAAACATGAGGACTCTGTTTTTCCTTCTCTTATTTTGAACCAATGAAAAATCATTTAGCCTAAATGGAATAATAAAGTGCGTTGAAAATTTCCTAATCAGAGTGTACTTCATTTCATAAAAAAAATAAATCATGAATTCAAAAAAACGTTAACTATATCGAATTAGTATATGATTTTTTTAATTAATTTGAATTTTCGCTTATAAAATTTATGATTTAACCTCCCGAAAATTAAAAATATAATCTCACTGTCAGTTAACTACAGTATGTTTTCGTTTAGTTATGTGAATTAGAAAAATCCATATATAACAGTTAATATGTAAAAATGAAATTAAAAATAAAATAGCCAATCAAAGGGGATCTCGAGTGCATTTAAATGGATTTTTAATTATTCATGTCGAAAATATGTTAGAACATATTACATAAATAGAAAATACACAGAAACATACACACCACGATGCAAACGATTCTCGAAAGAATGACACCACCACGTTCACTGGATTTTTTTGCACAATATTTTTTCCCGATTTAGTTTGAGTGCTTTACGGCACATTTTCTAACAATAGGGGGAGGGGTGAATGAAGAGAGATAGTGAAAGGCTACTAGAGTCAAGTTCTGGAACTTTGAAGAATTGGAGAACAGACCAGCACTCAAAAGTCCATAATTGCAAGCAATCATCTTCTTCTGAGTTCAAAGAGGAAACACAGAAGACAGTAATTACGGCTCCGACCAATCTGAGTCATAGAAGCCGAGATCCAACATACAACTCATAACCTCTGCCACTCATACCAGTACCAGTATATGTGAACTCACTTGTGTGGGGTCGTTAACTCTAACTACAATCTAATACAAACAATGATCTCACATCTAATATGAATCTTCAGTAAGCTCAACCTATTTCACGACCATCCAAGACTGAAACATTTTTTGGAGACCCTTGAGCCCCCAGTGGTTGTTAATGATTAACCACAAACCGATGTATTTTATCTAATTATATTTGTGTTCATTCTCACAAGGTGGTGAGACACGCCTGTCTCTCCCATCATCTACAATGTAGTGGTGGGTCTGGAACGTCTTTGGATTCGGATAAGTCAGGACAGGCAATAATGTGATTAGTAAGTGTCTCTTGATTGTGATTCTCCATGGATGTCTCCCTCATGGTTGTGTTGTAGTTATTTGTATTGAGCATTATAATTACTGACTTCTGCTTTGAACACAGTGAGTATTTCATATAACTCAGACATCGGTGAACTCAGCTGTACATCGAGCTCATATTTTAATGAGATATTATAAAAATGTGAAAATCATTATCTTTATACTATAATTACTCATGACCGACAAAACGATAATTTATAATTGTTTATGAAAAATCATTAAAATTAGACTATGATATTATATTCAACATTGAAATGGGTGTTAATATCAGATTTTCGGATTCAATCCTCTAACTCTGACTTTCTCTAATTCACTATAATCAAACTGTAACCAGTGATGCCAGACCGTGCGGAAAATCCCGCATTGCGGGGAAATTTGTAAAACAGCGGGAAATGTGGGAAAAACTGAATTGAAGCTGGATTTTTTTCCAATCGTGTAAATGATAAATGATTGGTCATGTTTTTTTTCTTAATTAAAGGAAAAAGGAAAGATTTTCATTCTTTTAATGCTAACTTATACTATTTATAACCCCCACATTATTTTTCCTTTTAAGAATTTTTTTCAGAAACTCATCAGTTAACAATCTTTTTAGAAGTGAATGATTTGTAATTTAAGTTTTTCTTCTTCATGAAAAGTAATGACTGATATAATGACTGCGTGCATTATGCCTTCTGTTAATTTAAGACATACATTCACTTCTAGAGTTAACGAATCTCTGTATTGCCAAACATGTTTTTGCATTTTATTTTTGTTTTCTACATTTTGTTAGGGTTCCGAAAAAATACTTGTGAACACTTTTGATAAAATTTTATAAAGGAAAATCTTTAAATAATTCTTTTAATAAAATTATTAACTTCAAATAAAATAATATTTAGTCTAACAAAACTTGGAATTAAAATTATAAATATTTGTTTTACTTCATCAAAAATTATAAATATTTTA
>MQRK01213410.1:12872-23888 GCA_001938485.1 Girardia tigrina | reverse complement strand
CACTACATAATTACTCAATATTATGACATCATTGCCTAACCATTGACCTACTTTTTGCATTGTGCACAATCCGTTTTCTGAAATCCGCATTTCATACTTGTACACCTAATATTAATTAAAAACGTTTCACAAATAAAAGAAAATAACATTAAACTAATTCTAAAATAATAAAAATCATTTTTATTAATTTAGTAAAAATATGACTACAATAAATTATGTTGGTTTTAATTTAAATTAAGTTGCATAAAATAGTGGAATGTAAATTTTCAAAATAAAGAGAATAAAAAAATTTCAATATTAAAATAGTTTATCAGTTTTTATAATTCCATATTTTATATAAAAATTTGGTTAAAAAGAAAACGAAGAAAAGTTCCTCGACGAAAAATTGCTGGAATAATTTTTATTTGGATTAGAAATAAAATTTGGTGTTAATGAATTATAATTTTGATCAAGAACCCAACAATGTCAATGACATTGATAGCTGCTAGAAATCACGAAAAACAAAAAACACTTGTACTAAACTATGACAAGACTGCAAAATCACAACCTTCAAATTTCGCTCTACCAATGTCAGTTTTATCAATTTTCAGAAGATATTCTTGGCCAAAAAATATCCAGAAACGGTATTCGACACTTGGAATGCAAGATAAAAGCCACCAGAACGATTCCCTGTACATAGATCCTCATGGTTGTACGTAGATTTTTTGAAAGGGTTAAGTATATCAAACAATTCATGGTCAACTTGTCTAGCACGCATTCCCCAATTACTACACTTTCAACCGGACCCAAACTATCCAAAATAACTTGGTCTAAAGAAACTGACATAGCGTTCCAGCAGGTTAATGAAGACAGGCTTACGACAAATTCCCTACACTTTCCAGACACTAATCTCCAGTTAATTCTAACGACCGATTCATCAAGCAATGCCACTGGCATGGAAATACGAGGAACACGACCAGAACCAATTGAGTTTTTCTCACACAAACTCTCACAATTTCAAACACGATACTTCAGCCTTCGATCGTGAGCTCTCAGGGCTATATTTTTCAGTAAGGCAATTTGAGCATTTTGTTATTACAAAAAAGACCATGGTCTACACTTGAAGGATTAAACCCTTGACGGAACCGAGTCACAACCATACAGCAGTAACTCTCAAGAAAAAACACCTCAACCTCCTCTACAAGGAAAAATCAAGAACTTCAACACGTCCACCAGTTGCTAACACTGCGAGGACTCATCACAAAGAAGGATTGTCCGTCCAGCACGTTACCATGGCAGCATCCCTAAATTAGCGACTTTTAACGCATGGTTACACTACAGTGATAACATTAAACAGCGCACAAAACAACAGCAACATACACTTTTAGACTTCAATAACAGGAACACACCGCACAGTAAATTATTCATGTGGGATGACAATTGTGTTTTGACAAGTGCATCAGTTCTCTCAGCTCCTCAAGTCTCAACCAAAAAGTTTTTATTAAGTGCACGAAAAAAATAATTTTATTGTTAGCTGAAGAGGTTAATTTTTAAATTTATAAAATCATACATTTTTTAATAATAATAAGTTTTCGAGTGGCCTTCAAGACCCTCGACAAAATGCAAAATTGATCAAGTAATGTTGAATACTTTCTTTTTTAATATTTTAATTAATCAGTTGAATTCAAATATATTTTTATAAAAATAAAGTGTTTTCTTGTTTATCACATTTATCCGCTTAATGCTCGATTGTTTTCACAAAAATGTAACCAAAATATCAGATTTTTTTATATTTAAAGAGTTTATATCATCTATGAATAAAAAGTGAAAAATACAACCAAATAACAATAAAAAACGTACAAGAAAGGAAACGATATGCAGAAGTTCGTACGAACGTCAAGTAGCGACTGGAGGGCGTGGATCGTTCGTTAAGAAGTCGGTACCTGCGAGCAGTGCTCGGGTTGGTGTGATTCGACACGTTTAGCGTGAGCAAACAGTTTTTGTTCAAAAGCATTAAGTGGTTAACAATAAAATGCAAGTTATTCAAAAAAACCCGGTAATAATGATATCTTTATTTTTAGAATCTTGATGCTTTTTGGGTTGACTCCACCATGCACTAAAATTATATTTACCATCCTTGACCTCGCGCTAATTGCAGCGAAATCTTTCGTAAAATAATTCACGACTTTACCGACGACTACATTCACTTATTATTAAATTTATAATGTTTTTCGTATTTTTTGTATGTTAAAGAGACTTAAAACAATGAAAGGAAATTTAACTATCAAACTTTCATGTTTAAGAGAGAATCATAACTTTCTTATTGCTAAGATATTTAATTCTATATAGGATTTAATAAATGGAATATCATACCCTAATTATCTATAATCTATAATAAATAAAATGTTATTGATAACTATTTCATTGACCAAGTCAAAAGTAATTATGGATAGAGAAATATTAAAAGCTCACAGAAAGTGCAAGAATCCCGATGAGAGTGAGCAGAAAGACACAACTGCAAATGCTTATCAGAAATATTATCGAAATTTTTCAGTTTTACAAGACCCAAAGTTTTTCGACCAGATGTTAGCATCGGAACCCTGTGAGGAAGATCCGCTGCCAGTAGAAGAGCCAAAATCTAAACGAAAAAAAACAACTGTCGAGATATAGTCTACTTCGACTTGACTTTTCACAACACTGTCATTTATCTTCAAGGAATAAACGTGTCCCACTGATATTTTGTGATTCTTTTCGATTCTTCTAGTTCATCGTGTTAAGAGTTTAAAAGTTACCATAGAATATTATTAGAAAATTATCTTGTTTTAAAGTTGTTTAAGAAAAGTACTTATTTAAGCAAAACACAAGGTGTTCCAAAAAATGTATACACTGCGAGATTATAAACGCAAAATTTCTGTCCAGTCTTTGTGAGTTTCATCTTTCATCCGTATATTCATGGCATCTCTAATTGTTCTGAATTGTCGCTCCACGATTCCATTGGTATTTCAAATACTATTTCAAATTTAAATTTATTCATTGTGTCTTTAAAAAGTGCTGATTCAGATGTTTTTCCTCTGTCGATATGTATTTCTTTTGGTGGTCTGAATTTCCATTTCCATTTGTCTAGTAATACCTTTCTTTTGGATTTGTCATCTTGATGGGCCACTGCATAAACTTATATATCTGCTAAATTGATCGATTATCGCGATTATGTATTGATATCCATTAATATTTCTTTTAAACGGTCCGCAGAAATCCATATACAGTTTGTAGAAGAGTTCATCTGCGAATTGTTTCATGTATTTCTCTTTTGTTTTCGTAGTTAGGGTCTTCATCTTCTGACAATTTAATTAGCTTTGTACGATGTCCTTTATTGTTTTTCTCATATCATCCGTATTAAAGTCATCTTCTAAATAATTGTAAACTTTCTTGCTACCATCGTGGCCCATCATCTTGTGTATATCTTCCACAAATTCAGTTCTTTTAATTTTTGGGATCCAGTATTTGTTATCCATTGTCATCACGATATCATCTTTCAGTACCCATTTCTTTGTTTTACCAGTTCTGAGATCTTCTCTAATTTGATTTATTTCATCATTATCTTTTTGCCATCTGAATTCTTTTGATTCTTCGTCTAGGACTAAGATTCATGATGTAATTTTTCCTTTCTTAGCTTCTTCATCGTCTGACATTGTACATTCATTTCGCAAGAATTTCTCGACATTGCATCAGCATCCATTTTCAAATCCAACCCACTAAGAATTTATCCAAGTTTGAAAGGGTGGAGTTGTTGGATTCTTTATCGTCAACATAAATGTGATGGCTTGGTGATTCGTTCTTAATAAAAATTTCTTGCCGTAAATATAGTGTTTAAAGTGTTGTGGAAAATGGTATATCGCTAGCAGTTCTTTTCTCGTAATACATTATCCCAATTCATGCTTGTTCATTTTGTGGGATCCTTGTACAATCACTCTTTCTCTTCCATATATATCTTTTTGTGATAGCACCGCACCAATGGTATCAAAGCTGGCGTCTGTATCAAATATGAACTCATTTTCAAAATCTGAGTGTGCTAGTATTGGTGTTTTGAGCATATTTTCTTTAATTTCTGAAACGCCTCGTTACATTCTTCCGTTCATATTATTTTTATATTTATTCTGTCAATATAGCTCTTCCAATACTTTTGAATATTTTTCGTACTCTTTTAGAAATTTTCTGTAATAGTTTGTCAAACCCAGAAAACTCTTCAAGTCCTTAACACATGAAAGGTACTGAAACTTGCTAATCGCATCGATCTTTGTCTGATTTATTTCTATGCCAGCTTTGCTGATCACGCATCCCAAAAACTTTGTATTTTTAACCAAGAAGTGGCATTTCTCCGGGTTCAATCTTAGACTAGATTCCTTTATTTTACTAAATATGTGTTCATTTCGTTTGAGATGTTCTTTTTTATCTTTCACAATATTAAGAACACTAATTCGATTTTCAATACATTTATTGATATCATAACTTGATTTGCCACTTGGACAATTCTCCACAAAACTTTTGTCTCTAGTCATCGTTCTTGATTGATATATTTAATATTTTTTCTTATTATTCAAACGAATTTAAATTACAATTTATTTACAATTCGATTAAAAAATAATTTTAATTATTTTAAAAAATATTTTACATATATTATTTATAATATATCAATTTAATTTTAAAGTTGATTATTTAAATTTAAAAATGATTAAATAATCCAACGTTTTAAAATATTTAAAATATCAATCTTCCATATGGGTTGGAGAAACACAATCCTAAAACAACATACCAAACAACATACAATAAGCAGCATTCAAAAATATTCCTCACACATAAAATTAAAAGAAGTTAACATTTAAAAAAGTGTATTTGAATTTCAACATGCCACTCTATGTTTAATATACAAAATAAAATTTCTACATGCAATAAAAATAAATGTCTTTGTTTTTACATCCAAACGTTATTATATAAAACACTGAAATACTAAATAATATTACAAGCTTCAAAGTTTTGATCAATTTTCAAAATTCTTGAATTAGTCTCAAGACATTTAGTTCCTTTAGGGCTAGATTAATCTCGAATAAAACTCTCAAAAAGATGACGGAATTTTTGAACAATTTTTACCTCGTCAATTAGTTTTCACAAAGTCGGATGTGATATCCCTAGTTCTAATTGCGTAGGTTTATATGCATCTTTCGAATAATTATTAGTATGCTTTTCATTTGTTACAATTCACTGCTATTCACAAATCTGGTGGAAAAAGAACATAACGATATTTTTTTCTGAGTGAGGATGCATTTAAATAATCTTTCAAGTTTACTTTTGGGATTAAATCCACATCAATTGATTAGACTGATTCGTCTTCAGCTAAATCTAAGTCATCGATGGGAACAAAAGCTAATGCTCTAATCATTCTTACTGAAGAGAAAAATCATGACTATTATTTTATAGGTGTATTAACCCTTTGTTTGCGTTTCTCTCATTTTTTTAGGTATTAGACCGGAGGCTTTTTAGAAGATTCTGGGACGCTGATGATACTTTCATAGTACTCCATCCAAAGAATTGAACTCAAGGGATTTCATCGCAATACTTCTTAGCCTGATTTCAAGCTTCATCACATCATTAATTAATCTGATTGATTCATCAAGGATTTCTGCAAAGCTATTTTGCAATCAAACGTGGGTACATCGTGTTTCACAGTATTTTTTTCTAGTGAGCCATCATAATTTGTCGACGGAGTTGTTCTTAAGGTTCCACAAGCTGGATTATGGTTACGAGATGTGGAGCAAACATATGAAGCTGTTCTCCTTGGAAAGCACTGAGCAGATTCTGGAACAGACTGTTCTGTGACTTGAGGTGCATCGCCTTGAATCTGAAATCGATGAGCTCTAGCCAAATCTTCGGGGATCCGTTATGATCGGTGAAGAACGTCGGTGGTGCAACCTTAATAGCACTAATGTTAGCAACCGGTTCAGTCTTAAACTTGGTCAGTTCATCACTACCCCCTAGAATGGTAAATTGGAAACTGAGCACATTATTATCAGTAATATCATACTGGCTCCAGGTGAGGTGTGGACGAATGGGCTTAAACGCATATAATAAGTATAATGGAGACTTTTTCAGGGTGTCAAGGAAGGAAATGAGATCAAATATAGGGCACATAATATTAAAATCAAAAGTGTTTTTCGAGAAGTCAGTGAGGTTTCGAATGGTGATGCTGATGGTTCTATTGCCTTGATGTTTAATGCCTGTGACATTCGGCTGGTTATTATGGTGATGTCGATAAACGTGATGGATAAAAGTGGTATGTTTGAGATTTTGGAGTCTAAAGTTATGGCGCTTGTCAGGGTGCGATTGTAAAACTTCTGTACTTACGGGATATGTAAATGTGGTGTTTAAATCCATGTATATGCGATTATTTATATTCAAAAATCCGTCATATGTGATAAATTTTGTATTATCGTTGTCCCCACTAAATCGATACAGGAATGCAGTTAATACCCCAAATTAAATTGATATATTAAATATATAGTATAAATAAAAAATGTTTATATGATTTATATATACGCTATTATAATATAATATAATACCACAGTCGTTGTGCGAACAGTAATTGAGAAAGACTGTGGTCCGACTGCTCACTGTTGATGCATTTCCGGATTGTAGACGCAGAATTGACTCTCCGGTTTCCAACTTGTAGATATGATCGGTCGGAGTGATCTCTAGAACAGTATCTCTCAGCACCCGCTCGGTGTGTTTTACGACTCGGTTTACTGGTTGGCGAATCGTGGTGTTCGGAGCTGTTGTCGAGCCGGTAACTGGAGAAATCTGATCGGTCCGAAGTTGATTCGGATTTTCGCTCTTCGGTTCTACATTGAATTCGGTCGAGCGGTAATCGATAGAGCAGCTGCTAACATCCGATCGGAACGGCTCTCGGTTCGAATGATGCCTGAGTTATCCTTTGCTGGCCTGACTGAATGGGTTTGTCTCTGATTAGTGCGGTGTTCGACGGATTAATCGATCGGGGAATCGAATCACCCGATCGCCGTTGGTCGTGCGACCTGTGATTGAAAAGAACTGTGATCTGACCGCAATCTGTCGATTGATGAGATCATCGGTCTCTGAATCGTCGATGTGTTTTATCGGAGTTGTCATAGGGCCAGCGGTTGCTGGATTCTGCCCAGCGTTTGTCGCGACCAGAATAGCTGATTGCCGGATCGGGAAGTTTGGTGCGGTAATGTGAGGACTGTCGCTTGGAATGCCTGTCTCTGGTCTGATTTCATAGGTCTGTTGAAGACAAAAATTGCATCCGGATGAGTCGATTGATCGTGGAGTTGAGTCACCCCTTTTTTCTTCTGACGCAAGTTTAGTGAGGCGATTTGCCTGCAATATTAAAATCACCACCGAGTGTTATCCGAATGCTTCCCAATTTTGGCGTTCGTCATCTATTTGGATTTAGAGCCAGTGGATAAATATAAACTAAATATATTTTTTTAAGAATGTTTTTAAAAAATTACCAAAATTTTATTATTAAAACAAAGTTTTTTTTGTGTTATTCTAAATAATTTATATACGTATTTTAGTATTATTAATTAATATGTATAAATATTTTTATGAAAATTATTTTTTCTTTTGTAATTATAATTTTTGTATTTTAAAGGTGGTCACTACAATTTGTTCCACAGGCTCTTTTCTGGTGGGTCATTATGAATCTCATTACTTTCAGTGCCACATTCAACCCCGAACCCAGTTCCGTCAAACACTATTCTTGACCTGCGATCTTGATCACCTGGTAAGGCTACAGACTCTGATCCACTTTGATTTGGAAGTACGCACATCTCAGGTCTATTACTGCCAGCGCCTTCCCCATTCGGCGCCACTAGTGTAATTTCTCTGTGTATACCAGGCTCTTAGTAGTGTGACTCAACACGAACTCGTTTACCGCCCGGTAGTCGAGAACCGGTCGCACTTTCCCCTTAGCCACCTATAAAACCGCCATGGGTGGCGAAACCACTTTTTTTCGCCCCCCTTATTGGTTGCAGCGGTGCCTTGCTGGATTTCCATTTCCACGCCACGGTCCTCGATTCGCCATCGAACCTGACTGAAAAATTCTCGACCACCAACTGCGCTGCTGCGGGTTGTCGTGATACGCCTGCTGCGGCGTGATGTTCGGCGCAACCGAATCTCAAGGCCTTGCCCTCTCTTGGCACTCACATGCCTATGGTGTCCGGCCCTTGACGCTATGACCTGCGGCACCACCAATGTGTTGCAGTTGATTAGTCTCCCATCGCACTCGATCGTTGTTGCTGCTCTAAATATCACGCCCCTCTAAATATCTGCACTGCTTCCTTCATCCGACTGAGATCAGATTTTGGAACTACCGCCTCTGCAACAATTGTGCTTCAACATTCCGTGTCGACGATGGCCCTCATTGTCCGGCCAATGGACCGACTTGCAACGTGCAACGTCCACGGTCCATCAGCAACAGAAGCATTTTACTCAACCGGTTGTTGCCGGGTACCGGGTAGGTTGTCCCCCTAGGGTGTACCACGGCCGCGATAAACATCAGTGCCTCCATGTGTCACTTTGACGTGTTTTCGGCCCAGTCAGACCAGCAAATCCAGGCTTTGCGCCTTTCCTAGCACCTCGGCTTCCAAGCTCTTCATGACCGCCTCGGACAGCCCGTGGATGAATGCTTCAGCTTCGAATACTTCTCAGCCGCCGACACTCCCGAAAATCACGGCAGTCATCCGCTTAAGGTCTGCCATAACAACAAAAACCTGATAACAAAAGAAATTAGAAAATGTTAAAATCGTTTACGGAGCGTTTAAAATAAATTTAATTTTTTCTTACTCTAACTTTTTTGGAAGTTTTGCCAAGTTCAGTATCCTGTAAATGTGAAATTGACTGAGTTAATTTCTTTAATTTGAGCAGGTATGGCTTGGATTGAATAATTGTTCTGGTTGTACAAGAGAGCTGTGTGCTCCTTTGATTATGGATTTATTGAAACTTTTATAAAGCTTTGTGATACATGTTGTTTACAAACTTAATATCTAAAGTCGAACAGCGTATTATTTGTTTGTTAAACATTGGAATAATTCATTTAATCTGTGTGCACAATTGTTTATCGATAATAAAGTATTATTAAAGAAATTGTGTTCACTTCTCATGTATTTTTGTTGCATGAAACTTTTGTTTCTTGGAAAGAGATAAGAGAATTAGATAAAGTTAACACTAAATTTGATTTGAATACCCAACATATACTTTTAGAAGAATTTATTAGTCCCTCCTTTTTCTGTTAATTTAGTGTATTAAAAAATATTATTCGGGTTATTAAACACAAAAAATAATTTTGTTTCGGATCCAAAAAATGAAAAAAAATCAAAAAGTGATGCAAATTTTTCCTTAGAAAATAAAATAAAATCGGATATTATTGGAAATTTCCAAATGAAAAACATGATTTGCTTTTCTAAGATTGAGGACATAAGAAAAGAAGATGATGTCGCTACATCCAATGAGTACAAATATTGTTTTTATTGGTCCAGCATCACCAAATTTAATATAAATAAGTCTTTTTTTGTTTTTAAATAGCAAATCAACGAAATCTAAGATGGACATCTTGATGAAGGTAAACAAGTTCCTTTACTTATACATAAGTCCAGTGCTCTTTCTGGGAATTCCTGGCAACATTTTTGCGTTTGTTATTTTGGTGAAAAATTATAACAAGTTAAGTAAACATTTACTTCCATCGTTTGTTATGACAATTTCCGATCTTTTCACAATTTTATTTAATTTGGGAATGAATAATTTTATCTCAATCGGGTTGGAAAGACAAGTCCCACCTATTTACTCCAACATTGGTTGTAAAATCTTTTCCTACTTTTGGTCAATTAGCAATACATTATCCTCGAGCACGATTTGCTTGTTAGCATTAGAACGATTTATCTGTATATATTTTCCATTATTTCATCGTAAATATTCTCGAGATCAAATCATTAAGATTCTGATCGGATATACAAGTATTGTGGTCATTATTAGTATAGCAATACCGTTCCATTTTACGGCGGTCGTAAGCTATAATTCTTGCTACATAGACTCGCAAGTAGGGTCATTGGCTGTAGTCATGATTCAGTTATACATCAATCTCATTAGTAATGGCTTTCTAGCTTCCATTTTTCTTTTAATATTTAATGTTTTATTGGCATATAAATTAATCAAAATGCGAAAACCCAATGTTCCAAAGTTGAGATCAGTAGAATATAAAGCTTGCGTCTATTTAATAACTACATCAATATGTTATTTTTTAACCACTTCATTAAGATGTTCGCTATATTTTGCGGCTTTTTTATACAGTTACATTAACAGTGACACAAAGTTCACCTTAATTATGCTTCAACTTGGAAGTATATCGGATATTCTTTACATTGGATATTGTGCATTCAATTGGATTATTTATGTTCTCAAATTCAGACTCGTTCAAAGTTTGTTTCCGAAAATATTTCCTCAAATTTCACATGTGAATACGACTGTGGAAATTCAACCAAATTGAACCTCTATCCGATTATCTTGAATATCCTTTCTATTATTTTTAAAATTTACTTTCTTTTAGTCTATGTGAATTGAAAATATATGTATTGCTGTAGAGAATTTTCAATAATAATAATTATAATAATTTATATAATAATAGATAATAACTAGTGAAAGACCCGTCATGTATGACCGGTGAGCTAAACTTTCGTCTTTGAAAGTTCCTGTTTTAATTTTTAAATCGTAATTATAATAATTTATTATTTATTGTTTCGAATTCGGTGTGGATTTAAAGTAAGTCGATAAGCACGGTTTTTTGTCTATTTCGTCGGCTTCGCGGTGTTTTTCGGCGAAGGCACTGCACTGACAGAACCGTCTCAAGACGAGTTATCTAGACTGACCACGTCCTCTCGGAGATTTGCTTCGTTTCATCCGTCATTTTGCATTTTATCAATATATATATATATATATATATATATATATATATAT
>MQRK01213403.1:62714-84982 GCA_001938485.1 Girardia tigrina | reverse complement strand
CCATGGTAACCGCAACCGTTGCTAAGGTGATCGCGACCGTTGCCATGGTAACCGCGACCGTTGCCATGGTAACCGCGCGGTAACTGGTTACCGTTGCCATGGCAACCGTTACCCCCCCCGGGGGGGAAGGTGAGGGAGAATCCCCATTTTTCCCCTACTTTCGATAGTAAAATCCAAATGAAAATTGGAAATCTAAAAATAAATATCCAATTAAAAATCATAAAATACGTTTAAACAGATGATAAAAATAACTCACAGCATTTAAGAATAGTTTAAATTATAGAAAAGAATGTTCTACTCCTCATACACACAAAACACACATACAATATATACAGAGACAAAAACACACCTCATACATACCTCATACACGCCTGATTTGCCAGCGTTTAAGAGTGAATCCAGACTTTAAGAGTAAAAAAATTAAATTTCAAAAATTCTGCAAAATTACAATTTATCGCCCGTTAGCAGTGCCGATGACACTGAAATAAGGTGCTTTATTGTCAATCATGATATTTTATTAAATAATCATAGCAGCGATACCGAAGATATCCAAAAAAACTGAACCATGTAGGATAAAGAAAACTCGAAAATCGTAATTTTTATTTACAATTTCAAATTAAAATAATAAAATTATTCAGAATAAGTCTAATCGGCAAAGAAAGACTCGTCAGAGCCTACAATATGTCAGAAGACTATTTGACTCTGGCAAGGCAGCTGGATATATCCCAATCAGCTGCAAAGAACATCGTATACAAATACCAAAAATGCGGCCTCATATCGATCGGTAAACATGGAGGCAACAAGAAATCCATTATTACCGACGAAATCGGCGAGATTATCATTCGGTATGTGGAGGAGAAACCGGAATCGACGTTGGGAGAGATGAAAAGGTATATTGAGGAAAACAGCGAAATCAATATATCGGAATCTACAATTTCCCGCTTCCTCACCTGTAAATTAATAACCATTAAGAAAATCAGGGGCTCCGTCCAAGAACGAAATTCAGATCGAGTGAAGGACCTCCGATTTCAATATGCCTGCCGATTTATGAAGGAAGATTGGCGAATGAGTCAATGTGTTTACATTGACTAAATTGGATTCAATCTATGGACCAGCCGCCAATTCGGTCGTTCAAAGAGAGGCATTCCGGTGAATATTGTCATCTCAACAAACAGGGGAAAAAATATGTCCCTCATTATGGCAATAGGCAGGAAGGGTATCCTGCTACTCAAATTATACTGTGGCAGTGTGGATCATGCCAAATATCAATCATTCATAAACGATTTATCGAGCATTCTGCCATGGACACCGCATTATTTAATCTAGGATAATGCGAGAATCCATTTCAATACTGCCTCCAATCATGAAATGGTCAATTTGCCGCCATATTCTCCATTCCTCAATCCGATTGAGGCGTTTTTCGCAAAAATGAAGCGGGAAGTCAGGAAAGCAATTACAAACCATCCAGGCCTCCTGACACTAAGCCATCACCAAAGGCTAATCGTTTTGCAGAGGAAAATCGAGGCAGTGGCAGCAAATGAAAGCAACAAAGATATGTCGAATTACTTTCATCATCCGAAGAAATTCTTTGTTGACTGCTTTCTGAAGAACGATATTCACGGTGATTGATCTTAATTTTTGTAATAAATGTTCTTTAAATAAATATTATAAAAAAATCTTACTGTTTTAAATTTAACAAATAAATATATCAGCCTAATTAAGAAAAATCAGAATCCGCCATTTTTTCTTAAATGCTGGTTAACTACAGTTAACCGCATGACACTGTAATTCTTGGAATTGCACATGGAGCATATTCAGACTCCACACTAGCTGACATGTTAAATTAGACTCCACACTAGCTGACATGTTAAATATTAACCTGCACACATACCAAGCTACACGATAGAATTATCACCATCATGTAAAAATTAAGACAAGAGGGTGGAAAAAAATAAACATACAATATGGTTATATCAAAACATGTTTTAATTTCTACATTTCGTAAAACTGACATGGTAGAATTTTTTTATAAATACAGCACGAATTTTCAGTAATCTCCTAACAATTTTTTCATAACGTTAAAACCATATTTTTCTCTCACAAGTGTTCGTCGTGAGTGATTAAAAAGTCGGTATTTCGTCAGCGAGTCCATAGAGGTGTCTCGATGAGAGTCTCTAGGTGTCAGTATAAATCCGTGTATGATCGGTGTTTAGCTCGATTTTGCCGCGGCTGCTTCCGGCCCATAGGACACGGGTAATTTCGCCAGTAGAAGAAGGGACACATTTTCTGATACAGATGGAGCATCTTTCGCTTTTGTAAAATTTATTTCATCATATCTTATACTTTCTGATGGAGTATCGATGGGTTTCTTATTGGAATGGAAATTTGGGATAATCTATTTTTAACCAACCGTAATGTCAACAAAATTGTAGCAAAAGGTGTTACGAGGTCTTGAGATCTAATGTGCAGGTCGACAAAACACAACGATTTAGATGAATTTCGACATGTGAAATATCTCAAATTCAAAGAGTCTTATCGGTAGAAAAATGAGTTCAGTCTAGTGATCAGCTACGGATCGTTATTGAAATTTTGATCATCAACGATACTCTCAGCGCATGATCTGCGACACGTATCTCGAAGAATGCGCAAGAAGTTGTCAACAGCCGTTAAAATAAAATTTATTGTTGTTCAAACGAGTGTTCTCTGAAAATATCTAATAACCAAAATGATTCAAATAATTATTATGTTAAATCTATGCCGATTAGCTCGAATTCCCTAGGTCATCTAAAATCATTCTGCTTGGATCGGTCTTCGGTTATAGAGACCTGGTAACGACCTCTAATAAAAACTAGCAAGACATTGACCGAATTATGGCGACATGGATTAATTAATAGATTTCCTTTTATGAATATATGAGCGGAAGCACTTACTTTCTATGGGCTGTCGCAATCATGAAAGCATACAATAAATCATTGATATCCTTTTGTAAAAGAGTGTGAAACACTACTTTCGTATGCTTTGTGTATGGATGTGGTTTACTTTCTTTTGTTTTTGTACAATATCTTGACTTGTCTAAGTGGTAGATGTACATAAGCATTCTTGAGCGTGAGGTATGTTGTGTTCAGACAACATTCAACCATCTGAATCAGTGGAATTAATTTAAAATATCTTTACCATCCCGAAACATGAAAACAGTAACAATCATAGAAATAAATGCGAATCTTGAAAAAAATATATAATTTGTTATTTTGTTCTCCAGAAGTTTAATTTGCGAAGTCTTGCTTATTAAAACTTGTTTCTGGCTTACAAATACATTTTGAACAGATTGAGAAATTTGCTGAGTCAGATAACTTTACAATCATTCGTGCTGATGTCCTCTGAGAAGGTCCATGATGTCTATTAGCAACATTAATATAAGTTTTACAACATTTATTAATATCACAAGCGCATTCACTATTTGACATCTCTCTTGATCATCATATTTCTGAGTTCAAACTAATTATTTTCAATAAATGAAAATCTGTTAATAAAAATTATTAATTATAAAGAATCTAATTGGTTGAAATTAAATCTAAACATTTTTTTAAAAGAACATATAAAATTAATACATTAAAATTTTAAATTACATTAAAAAATAAATAATACATTCAAAAATTATTTTATATCTTTTTACTTTAAAATTAAATTATTTTTAATTAGTAAGAATCAAAGAAAATATCAATCATCCATTTGTGTAGGAGAGGCACAATCCGAATCAACATACAACATGCACAATATCAACACACAATTCAAAATATTTCTCACATCTAAAATATCATACAATTGGCTTCGTCATACAATTTATCCTGCTTTATCATTAAATTCTTAAACAGTCGAATTTTCGATTTAGTTTTAATTTGCGAATTATACGGTATGTCACTAAATGTTAAGAAGCAACATTAATTTTCGAAAAGTAAACTTTGGTGAATTTCGAATAAAAGTTAATACTTTTATTAGAGAACCAACTTACTAACAAGTTCTCAGTAGACGAAATGTATTGGAAATTGTGTAAAATTTAAATCAAATATTAAAAGTCGTAATTGATATCTTGCAACAAGAAATTAACTACTTTTAAATTAACAACAAACGATTTCTAACAAAAACTGTTTCAGAGATTCTGGAAATAAATAAAACCATAACATGAATTTACATTCTGGGATACAGATCGAAACTGACTAGAGCGAGTTATTCACGAACGATTCCTTTTTAGAGTCTTCTTCAAGTCTGAAAATAATGTTAGAAAATAAGTGATCAGTGAATTATAATTACTGAGCCCCAAACCAACCTTTTCAGAAGAAAAGTAACAAATGAACATCTGAATTTAAAGAAAATTTCAACAGAGCGCATTTTAAACTGAACATTAATTTTATTTACGAAACAAGAAGGGATTAATTGTCAAATTTTCTCGAGAAGCAACATATTAAAAGAGAGCATCAACGTATTAAAGGAAAGCAAACGACGGTATTATCGACATATTTAATTTACGAAAGAAAATACATATGTTTATTACTATCCAAATTCAAAAGTATTCAGACACGTAAAATACTTTTTTATTAACATTTTAAAATTATAAATAATAAATACTTATCGGTATTATAGATCAGTGGTGACCAACCTTTTTTGCGCCGCGACACCTTTTTGTAAACGGAAAAATTTCGCGACACCCATATGCCTTTGCATTAAATTTTTGGTGAATTGTAACAAGGCGTTAGTAGTATGATAAAACAATTATTTACGCGTAAAAATCTTTTTAAAAATCACCCTAGGGTGTCGCGACACCCAGTTTGGCCACCACTGTTATAGATAAATTAATTTGATATTCAACGATAATATAAATACGATTCTAAAATATTTGAAGAAATAAAAAAAATAATAAAACTTTTATCCGTATTCAAAAATTTGTTATTTAATTCAAAAGAATTCGGACACTTCATAAAAATTATAATATAAATGTAGGAAATGAATTATTTAAAATTCGATATGGATTATTAGTAAAAACACATGTATATGTAGTTATTTAAATATTTGAGTCGATTAAATTTTCGTTTTTTAAATGTGGTTTGTGGAAACAAGATGGATACTGAGATTCTTGAAAGAATATTTAAAATACATAATAAAGGAAAATCATTTAGGGAAATTTCACAAATTTTAGATATAGGTATATCGACGGTATTCAAGAACATTAAAAAAGCTAAGTATCTTCATAATTACTCATCGCAAAAGAAATTTGGGCGACCAACGTTGACTTCCACTACTGATAACAGATTCCTTAATATCGTCGCGCTATTGTACAAGTAAACAACGAGATATAGAGTCCTTTTGTTCTTCTCCGTCCAGTGGTCTATGTCGAATACATTAATTAAATTATTCATTATACAAGATTTTCTTAATAAAATATAAGCATTACATTACATTTTATTATGCTAAAAACAAACCGTCTCTGACACCTAATCAAAAGAAAAAAGAGACTTAGGCCAATAATAAATGGATCCGAAATGATTGGAATAAATTTTTTTTCAGACTAATTTCGTTTTTGATTGTCTATGGGCCAAAATGGAAAATTAGTTTTAAGACTTAGTACCGAGTTATTATTATCGGACGATTAGGTTGTCCTAAAAGTTCCCGGTCAAGAATGAAAAATATAATTTTTTGCGCAAGAATTTATTTAAAATAAATAACAATTAATCTTCAAAGTACAGTACATCGTTTTCGACTACTTTCTGCCAACGGTCTGCAAGCTTTCGGATCCGATCAAATTACCATTCCGCTGCTTCGAATTGAAGAACTCTTGACATGCTTGTTCAACTTCATCGAATGCTTCGAAACGGTGGTCTTTCAAGAATTGTTGTGTGGGTCGGAAGAGACCATAGGCGGATGGAGCGCAATCAGGGCTGTAAGCAAGATGCGGCAGGATTTCGTCTCCATCCAACTCTTGGAACCTACCCGTGGTCTTCTTGGCGGAATGCGACTTGGCATGGTCTTGCTGAAGCATTGAACGCTTTCGGTTGATTAAGGAAGGTTACTTCTCCTTGAGCTTCTCGTAGACACGGTCCAAGTGTTGACAATAAAGCTCTGCATTGATGACCTGGTCGTTCTGAACCAACTCAAAGTGAACGACTCTCTCAAAGTTCCACCAGACGCCAACATGATTTTCAAGCCAAATCGATCTTGTTTTGGAACTGACGTCATTGCTTGACCCGATGGAACCGATTGCTTGTCTCAGTTTTGATTGACCAAGTAGACCCACTTCTTGAAACGCTTGAACCAATCAATTTCCGTACTTTTTCCGACCGCTTGTGTACCTTAAACTTTGAAAATTGCCTTGGTAGCATCTCATTTTGTCAAGCCTTTCTTCCAATAGTGATGCAGTAACACATGGATTTCAAGCTTTGAGATCTCGTAGTCCATATGCTATATATATATATATATATATATATATATATATATATATATATATATCACATAAATAATGCCAAAAAGAATTTTGAAAAAAATGTATTTTCGTTGTTGACCGGAAACTTTTAGGACAACCTAATATTTAAACCGAACTCAAAAATTTATAGAAATTGATTTGGGATTGTATGCCAAGCAAAAAACTTGGCAATCATTACTTTATAAGGGCACAATGAATATTAACGGAAAGTTTCATCCCAACTATTAAACAATATTTTGACAATGAAGATTGTGAAGGACAGGTTCACTCTTAAAATTTTTGAAATAATTAATTTTTATAAAGAATTTCTAAAATACGAAAATATATAAAATCAAAAGTTTTTCTAAACAATTATATTATTAAAAATATATCTTTAATTAATTTTAAAAAGTTATTCTCGGAGATAGTTGAATTTTAAATGGAAAATAAAAACTGAAAATAAAATTAATTGTGAAATAATTGATTTAAAAGAAATATAGAGAACCAAAGATAATTATGTTTTGTATTAATTTTAAAAGTTATTCAGAAAAATAAATTAATGAAATTTTTGTTGCCAGAGATGTAATTAAAAAAAACAGATAATTTTAAATTTTAAAGTCAGTTTGAAATTCTGCCAATTAAAAAGTTGATAAATAATTAATTAAAAAAATATAGATAAAAACAGCCATTAAAAATTTTATAATTAATGAATCGTGATAAAAGAATAATAAATTTAAATATTGTGAATTATTTTTGGTATTTAAATTGTATAAATACTAAAGGACTTTTAATTAAAAAATTGAGTTAAAACATTAAAATAAGTTTAAAATGATATCTTTTGTAAAGTTAATTAGATATGTTAAAGAAATGAAACGAATAACTAGTTAAAATAATTTTAGGTAATAAAATGTTTTTTAATGCGAAATATTGATAATAAATAAAACGTTAAGCTCTTTTTTGTTAATTTAGTTAAAATAAATTTTGTGATTTTATATTTTATTTCAAATTAAATTTTATCAAATAGTAGAATGTTAATCTATAAAATTAATAAAAAAAAATTCAATTTTTAAAAAGATCGTTTTTAATAAATAGCTTATACCTTATTTTTATGTATAAGAAATCTGGTCAAAAGAAAACGAAAGAAAAGTTCCTCGATGAAAAGTTTGTTTAAATAATTGTTATTTGTGATATAAATAAAATTTGGTGTTAATAAATTATAATCTTGATCAAGAACCCTACAAAGATTTCATTTTTCAACAAGATGGAGCATCTTGTAATACACCTAAGCTTACAAAAACTTGGATGATGAAGAATAATAATTTACTCTGGAAATGACTTTCATGAAGATCAGATTTAAGTCCTATAGAGCATGTTTGGACAATTATGAAAAAGGAATTACAAAAAACGTTTAGCAATATGGAATAGTTTTCCCAATTATAAATGTTATGGTTTATAATATTCAATAAATAGAAGAATGGAAGATGTCATAAAAGCAAAGGGCGATGTTACAAGATTTTAAATAGTAGTTGTCCGAATTCTTTTGAATTAGAGAACAAATTTTTGAATGTGAATAAAATTTTTATCATTTAACTGTTTTTTTTAGATTTCTGTTTAAGATTATCGTAAAATATCAAATTAGTTCTTCTATAATACAAAAAAAATCGTTATTAATTATAATTTAAAATTGTCAATAACAAATTTGGCTTGTATAAAAGATCAAACTTTGTATTATTGATTGTTGTATTTTCTTGGTTAAAAAATCAATAAAAATGTCATAATCAACTTGAAAAGGAAGAGGTTATCTCCTTTGTTTCTTTTTTTATTGTTAATAAACTTCCGTAAACCCCGTTTTTTTGATTTAATGTATGTTAATGTTTACTTTATGGTTACAGTTTTTGAATAAATGTTTATTAAATCTCTAAGTCTTAACAGAACATCATAATGTGAAACGTCCATTGAAAGAGCAAATTAAAACATTATAAAACAATAAATGATTAGTGTATCAAAACACAAAAATTATCAGAATTATGATTGGATAAAAATAAAGTATGTATTATTTAATTACAGACAGTTTAAAGAGATATTTTCATAAAAGTAGTTTATTAATCAGCTCGTTTTATTAATGTATTTGGATCATATTTGTTTGATCATACTGAAGTAAAGCTTTCACTAAATGGATATATATATATATATTTAGTGTGAATTTATTTTATAAAGATTGATTTAAGGTTGATCATGGTTTATCCCGCCTGTATAAAACAATAAATAATACAATTTGATGTTCATAAATCCTATGCTAAATGTTTATTAATTTATAGTTTTAATGTAAAACAGTTTATATTTAACCTTTCCGAAAGTACTCCAATATGATAATTGATCCGACAACGAAAGTTTCGCAATTATTCAATTTAGCAAGATATCTGACGTTGAGAAGCTCAGTGTAATTACGTTATTATTTCTAAGGAAATTTAAACCTGATAAAAAATTCTGGAAGTAAGCGATGCATAACACGTAGTGGTCCCATTCAAATCTACAACTTACAAGTAGAATTTAAAAGAATTTACTTAAAGGGAAATAAAAATATATGTATGATAAGGAAATGAACTGGAGACCACGAGACATGTGTAGAAAATTAGAAAACGGTATAGCATCATTAAAAATGAATGGAAAGCGACGAAGTAACAACTTTAAACGTCAGATATAGAACCGAGCACAACATGATTCATTTCCTGGAAGTAAGGAAGTTATGATTGTCGTTCAAGCCTTACTTTCTCAACGTGACAATAGAACTTTAACATTCATGCTGAAATTGGTGCTCGATTCCTGGATAATATGACAAAGGACGAAATACCACTTTCTCTCTACATCCAAGAAGACAGAAGATAGTCAAAAATTCTTTTCTTCCACACTGAACAATAATAAATAAAATCAAGAATAATTGATAAATAATGCACTAAAAAAATATCTTTTAAAGATCTATTATTGAAATAAATTCTTTTTTTCAGAAAAAGAGTTTAGAATTTTCGGATTTTCGGATTTTTAAATAACTATTTTTAAATAATTATTTATAAATATTTAAATAAATATTTTTTATAAATATTTTTTAAATAATTATTTAAATAATCTATTTTCAAATAACAATTACATGAAAAATCGATCAAAGCTTTGATTTCAGATTACAAATAACTCTTAGGCAATTTAAGAAACAGATCAATTTCTTTCTAAAACATTTTTTATCGTTTTTATAATTGTTTTAATACAGTGAAAAACAAAAATGTCTTTGAATAATCGTTTACTATATTACGTACAGAAATTCACAACATGTTTCGTTCTTAACAGAATATCATCAAACGAATCGTCCTTTGAAAGAACAAATTAAAACATCTTAAAAAATAAATGACTATGCGGGATTAAAACAGAAATCGACCAGAATTCTCATTGGATATTAATAATAATATAACTCACAATGAAAAAAAATAAAAAATAATAATACTTATTTATTTATAAACTTATAAGCTTTTATGATTTTATTAAAAATAAATAATAAGTTTTTAATTTTGATTTATATTACATTCTTTATTTTTATCCAATCATAATTCTGATAATTTTTTGTGTTTTGATACACTAATTATTTATTGTTTTATAATGTTTTAATTTGCTCTTTCAATGGACGTTCCACATTATGATGTTCTTTCTGTTAAGAATAACACATGTTGTAAATAATAGGGATTTAATAAACATTTATTCAAAAACTGTTTTAAGGATCATAGTTAGAATATTTCGTGATTTAAAGCCCTCTTCGACATCTTTTCTCTTTTAGCTTTTATAAAACTTGTTAAATCTCTCCTTTTTCTCTTTTTGTTATACACTCTTATTTTTAAAGAATAGCGAAAAAAGATTTAAATAATAATAATTATTATTATGCACATTTATGACTATATATCTACCATATTCTCAATTTTCTATTTATGTAACAAATCTTGCGACAAATAGATATAATCCTTTATTAATGTTTGCTTTAATTTGTAGATATTCGTGTGACAATTATTCAGATAAAATAATTATATGGGGATTAACCAATTCTCTGTTTCTTATTATATACTGATTTATTTATTACAGATTCACTTAATTAGATTTATATCTTTTCTTAAATTTGTGAATTATTCAGAATTGTAGATTTCGACAATAAACCCTTAATTATAACTTTTATGCTTTCATAAGTGTCATTATTAACTCTTCTTGACTTTCTTCTCTATGACTTTCAGTTTATTACTCTTATTATTATTACTATTATTATTTTTATTATTATTTTTATAATTATTATTTATTATTATTATTATTATCATTATTATTTATTATTATTATTTATTATTATTATTATTACTATTGTTCTTTTTTATTATAATTATAAATTTTCAATTCAATTTTTTTTTCCTTTCAAAAATATTATAAAAATTTATTTAATTTTTTTAAATAATTCAATAAATGATGGACATTTTATTTATTATTTTCCATCTGAATTTATAATTTATTGTTTCAACTACGAATTATTATTTCATCAAATAATTGTAATAACTCATAAAATGCTAATATTAATTTTATTATTCATCATAAATTCTTAAACCACCAATCATCGAAAATTGTTTGTTTTTTTTCTGGTAAATTATCAAATTAATTTATCAACATATCCGAGCGTTGAAATCCGAATTGTTTATTTTAATTCGTCTCCGAAGAACCAATGAATTTAAAGAAAAATAATTTGAAAAATATATTTATTATATATTTATATTGGTAGTCTAATTAAATATATTTACAAACCAATAATAATGAGAATTATTACAAATTCAAAATTAATAAATATACGCGATATAAAAGGAAAAAAATTGAATCAGAATGTTTTGCTGATGCTTTTGTATGGAGAACTGGAGTTTGAAAGAGACGCTCAAATGGCCATAGAGACTCATCTGAATCTTGTAGGAGAATGTCATTTAAGAACTACATGTCCAATCAATGAAGGTGCGTAATTATTTAAATTACTTTAATAAAAAATCTAAATTATTAATTAGAAATAAAATTAAAATATATAATTAAAATAATATAAAGAAATTATTTTTATTTTTTTAACTTTTTATATTTTATGAATTTAACATTTTTAAAATTATTTTTTATATTTTTTATTTTTATTTTCAAAATTCGAAATATAAAGCATTTTGTTCGTATTTTAAAATTTAAAATATTAATTTTTTATTAGTTAATTTTTAGTGCCCATGATATGTAAATGCCCATGCGGAGTCCTCTTAGGACTTCCTTTAATTTGATTTAATAAATGATAAATTTGAATATATTTTTCAAGAAAAATGAATTTATATAATATTTTCAACATTTTTGTTATGATTGTTACAATAAATTATAAAAAATTTTATCGTCCTAACTGTAACTGGCTTATGCATCATAAAAACGTTTTCACAATAGCCATTTTTCATATTAAATTAAAATTAAAAATTAACAATAATTAGTGTTTTATTATTTCATGAAATATATTTACAAAAATAATTAATAGTTTAAATTTAGAGGGGTACAAAATATGCCATGCGACAAAGATTAACATGATAAACACTTGATGACAATTAACAATATAGTGAGAAATTAAATGCTTAAACATGTAACTACAAATACCTAGTAGCAATTTTACCAAGTTGTACAAATAAAGATGTTATTAAAAAATTAAATCCACAGGGTTCACAATGTATCGGCATTTAAGGGTTAAATAAAAGATTTTTTTTAATATATTTGTGTACAATAATTTTTTTTAATAATATTTTGTAATGATTATTGTATGTTAAATTTTTTAATTAATTGTAAATTTTCATTAATTATTTTTTATTAAAATATTGATTGTTATTTCGAAAATTAAATTTAAAAATTTCTGGAAAAGAAAATTAAAAATTTTTGTTATTTTTTTGATTGAGAAAATATTTCTATTTTGTAGATATAAATTGCCATCAGTCAAAGTAACAATGAATGGAGGGTTGAATGTATTATTCTTCAAGCAATAGTTATTGTATTATGAGTCTTTTAGTCCATTATTAATTTGACTTGTGACACTTCTTTTGTTTCGTAATAAAACTTTTTATTTATTTTCTTTTATGTTTTTCATTGAATCTGATAAAAAATTTTGATATTATTTTGGGTCATTTATATTTAAATACTTATTTTTATTTATTTTTTTTATTTAAGCAAATTTATCTTTAATGTGTTATTTTTATTTGTCTACATTGTGGAATTTCTTAGATGTCTTTCCTAATTAGTTGAAGGATTGTTTGTTGCACGAAACATTGTCAAAATCTCTTAATTTCTAACTCAGCATCTTCATATGAAGGTATCATCCCCTAGAATGGTCTAGGTCGTTATACTCCTCGAACTCTACGTCTAAATCTTCGAATAATGCGCATTCATTAATTTTGATGTCCTCCAGGTGGAAGCACTCTTTTTCATATCACAAATTCAACTCAAATATTTTTTTTATTAAATTTTCTTTGTAGATCTCCTTAAATCATAAATTTTTGAAAATGAAGAAAAGACTTTTATTCCAATAATTCTATAATCTGAATTAGAATCAAAATCTTTTTTTCAAAGTATACATGACCAATGTTTAAATAAGATTTAAACATTGCTTTTGTAACAAGATTTATTGAGAGCATTTTACAAAAAAAAGTATCTAAAGTTCTTATTGAATCTTGGTTTTATGTTCTTTCCCAAAACTAAACGTTGAAATTTCTTTACCATTCCAATTTGTTGAGAGAAGGATAATGTTTCTTTCTATGTTTCTACGTTGATCTTCTTCTTAGCTTCTTTAACGTTTAAGGTTCTCCCTGGAATCAGTGTAGAGTACAAGAGCATTTTTATATATTATTCGTATTGTATAGTACAGTGCTCAGTTTTTGTTCTATTAGAAAATAAAAATGTTTTTTATCAATGTAGTTTTATCAAATTATAAAAAGAAAATTAAAAAAAATTATTGAATTTTTGGTGTTGTCAAAATCTTTAAATCTTTTGCAATCGAACTACCGATGTCTATATAGAAATTATAAAAATTTCTATATAAACAGTAAATTAAAAAAAAGATTTTTTTTTAAATAATAAAATTTTTTTGGGATGCACTTTTAATCGCAAAATGTTTTTGTTATCGATTCTTGAAATGTATTTCGATTCGGATTGAAATTATACTCATAGAACTGATTGAGCGTGCATTCCGATAGTCAATATCGGCTCAAAAGTGTCAGAAGAGCTGTCATGGCGATTCTGAAATCACTTCATTATCGATTTTAACTTCTCATCACATAGCTTAGACGTTGTCACATCAGATTATCATCTTTTCCGATCACTGGAACATTTCCTTCATGGACGGACATTGATTGATGAGGAACAAATGGAACAGGCCGTTCAAAAGTTTTTCGACCTAAAAACGTTAGAGATTTACCAATGCAGCCTCGTTTGAGAAGAATAATCGAAAGTTATGGCGATTACATTAATGAAAATGACCCCTTGTATTGTAAAAATAAAATAATTAAATGCTTATTTAATGACAAAACTATCGTTTTAGCCTTATACAGACACTTTTTTATGTAGCAGAAATTCTATCAATTGTTTATTTTCAATTTTGTTCAATTAATGTTAGGTCTTTTTCTTCTGTTGCTTCATGATTAATTGTGGCCAAAGTCAGCACGAAAGTGAGTCAAATGCAATTTAAGGTCATCATAATCTGTGAAAGGTTTACCACTAAAAGAATTTTAGAAACATTGAAATAAATCATATATAGATGTAACATCACTCCCCAATGAAGCTCTAATAATTTATCGCGAGTTACTAAAGGAGAGAAGCCAAGAATTATCATAGTAGAATGTAATTCATTTGCGATTTGTTAACTATTGCCGTTTTTCTTTGATTGCTTATTCAGCTTCACTATTTGTTGAGAGTAAATATCTAAATTGACCATTTGGTCCGTTGGAAATAACTCAACATGCAAAACCTTTGTAGTTCGAACAGATTAATAGTATGACTTTTTAAATGTATCAGTTTTCGATCAAGTTTGCCTTAGTTTATTAATCCACATATAATCCACTATTAATCCACAAAAGTGTTCGAATGATGTTACTGTTATGACCTATTTTCCATCACTATTGATGACTCTTCGAAAGAAAATTGACAATCTCTGAGGCAGATTTAGAAATTTCCTCTTCAATTGGAGCTTTCCTGCAGTCATCATTAACTTCAATAGGTCAAATGGAACAATTATCATCTTTAAATGATACATATCCGGCACTAAATTCTTTAAATCCATTCTGACACGTTAAATCTTTTTTCAATCAAATTTTATTACAAGTTTCCTTTACGGAAATAAAAAAACTAAAATATCTCTAAAAGTTTCGTTTCATGCGCTTTCTACGCTAACATTAACCTCTATAATAGCTACAAGCGAAATACGCTAAAATGTTTCCAAAGTCTCCTTAATGTTACTTGTATCAAATCTCAAAGGATAAAAACAGAACTCTAACTCTAAGTTACAAAATTTATCATCTTTATCTTCGATTACCCTCTTATATCCGTCGCCTAGTGTAACTCTTTGTTTGCCCTTTTTTCCTTAAAATAATTAAATAATCTGCATGATGCCTTTAAATTTTTAATTTGTATTTATTCTCTTGAACCCTTTTCGCTCATGCAATAAACGAATTCAGTGACATGAAAGCCTGTGGAAGTAGTCAAATCCATAAATTTCATCATCTCTAATTCAACTTTATCCTAAACCGAACTGGGTTGTGTAAAGATAAGCTGTTGAACCCTCTCAGAGAAATGTACATTTGTGAATACCATCTTTTGATGTGCATCAACTTCAACAATTATTTTATTTAAATATTTCAAGCTCAGCTCAAAAGTTGTTTATGGCGCCATAATTACTGCATGACTTTTTTTTGATTTTAATAAAAAAATATATAATAAAGGAAAAGATAAATAAAGAGACACAAACTTTTTTATTTTTTAAATAAATGATCTTTTCATGTAGAATATCCAAAAAATAGTTTGGTCCATAAATGGTAAGCTAAAAAATTAGGATAATAAAATTATGAAAAATTATTTTGGATCATATATGATCCACTATGCGGTAAGGGGTTAAGGGTTCACACATCGATATATCAAAAGAATGATAAATAGTTTGAGCTAAAATCGTAAAAATTAAAACGAAAAATAGTTTAACTGACTTAAAACCCAAAACTTGATCTCGCCTATTGTTTTTTTATTATTTTATTCGAATGTAATTAATACACTTTATTTAAATTTTATAGTAATTCGATCAGTTTGTCTGTTTGGTACAAATACTTTTGAGCTAAAATTTTGAAAACTTAGTCATTTCCGATTACATGTTAATAATTTATCAAATCATTCATCAATTAATTGAATAATCACTCAAAAATGATTGAAAAACATGTTTAAAATCTGGAATAAAATCGACCATCAGCAAGAAAACTTTCGCCAAAATCATAACCATTCGATTTCTGACAACTATTTGCATTAATATACAAACTCATCAAAAATTAGTGAATTTATTTTTATTTAATTGATTTGTTTTAATTTCAAAAACGATATTTTGCTTGAAGTGTCAATAATGTGTTAAGAAGATTTTTTTAACATAAAACAGAACCAATTTTCTCGGACTTTTTGAATAGAAAGAAGTATATAAATACACAGTAGAATGTTACATGAATAGAAATTAGTTTTTGAACGTTTGCTATAAGGAATCAACAAACAAATAGTTTCGATTTTGCTATTCCGAAAATGTTTTTGAGGAAGAGAACACATTTAGATTATGATTGGTACATAAAAGTTAAAGTATTTTTTATTTGAATTAGGATGTTTTGATCTATCTTTGATAGAAAATTAATCTAATCGTTTTTTCAAAGGCAAACCAAAACGTGCTCGTGTTACGAAAGATCGCACTCTCTCATCTAAAGCCGTATGAGAGAATCAAATGTTCTTGTATTTATGAGGGTTTTCATCCGATGTAGAATATGAGTCAATGCAGAATTTTGTAGTTTTCTGTATAAACACAGTAACCCGTCACAGTCAAGGTAGGCTTAACTAAAGTATCCATTTATCGAAAAACAATTTTGGAATTGAATTCAAATTGAATACATCTGGTACGAAATGTAACTGGCTGTATAATCTTTCGACGGAATGTTTTTATAGTGTTCTAAAAACGAACTATTGTTTGATTATAGTTTTTCAAGTTGAATAAATTATGTTGGAAAACAAGTTTTAAAGTTTTTCCTTTAAAGTAAAATTTCTAAAAATAGAATATATATATATATATATATATATATATATATATATTATTTATTAGAAATTTGAAATTTTTTGTTTTTATTCTTAAATATATCTTAAACTAATACGGAACTTTTCCTTTGCCAATCGTTTTTTGACTTACTCAAGATCGCAGGTTGATTTGTCCATTATTCTTTTTCTCTAGAGAGAAATTCTCGTCCTTGCCACAAAATTTTATTAGTCATGTATTGAGCTACTCTTGTCCCCGAATTAGCATGTTAGCTAGATTTGATTTAGAACGGAAGTGTTGCTACTGACTTTTAATCGTTAGTTGGTCGAAATAATTTACATATTGATCGAACTTTTAGTAAAGCTAAAATTTCAAGTAAAATCAAATTAAAATTTCTAATGTGAATAATTCCGGGAAAATACAATTTTTCAGTATGAAGAAAAAAAATGTAAATATATTAATGTTAAAAGTGTGTTGTTTAAAAAGATTGTAAATAAGCGGAATCACCGCACAATTATTTAAATAAAAGGTTACAGTTTCAAGTGTTTTGAATCTGAATGATTTGTAATGAAACAGAATTAATGAATAAAGAACCCGTTAAATCGGATAATTTTGAATCGATCTCCAAAGAAGCTGATAAAGCGCGAATTATCAATAATAAACTTCATAATAAAAAACTACCAATCAGTTTTATTTCACCAAAAGACTGGCAAAAGCATTTAAACTTTACTAATTTCATTGTAAATTATACAGATAATAAGAAATTAATTAATAATTGTCGGGAATATTCCCGAATTTTCACGAATTCATGTTCGTCATCATCAGTACAGAATTCCGGAGAAACAAGAATTCGATTGTATGTAAATACCAAGAACGATTGCAATCCATCAATTCTTCCATCGAATAATGCTAGAGGAAGAGAACGAGAAACAGTCCTCATAAGGACTATAAAATTTGATTGGATGCACAGCGTGAAACCATTAGTTATTGAATATAATTCATTTAATTGGCGATGAACATTTTTTAATTAGTTGGCTGGATTCCTTATCTAATAAAGCACATCAATACTCTCCGTTCAATATTTCACCTGTTCTACAAGAACTCCAAAAGCCTTCGTTACTCTTTGTCCCATCTCTATCACTAATTACGCTGTGACAAGTTCTAAACGAGGAATTTAGACTGATTATGCGAAGTAATCCTACCTTTAGCCACCATCAGGTTGATAACTGTTTCCTTTGCATTTTCTGCTCTTAGATGAATTGTAGTTTCGAAAGCTTCGCTTGAAACATCACAAACACATAACACGTTACTTTTGTGTGCCGTGTCCAATCCAATAAACGATCAAATTACAGAGATTCCAGTAACTCCAACTGTTTAAACCAAATCCACAACTTTTTCGGCATTCCTGTGATTGAACGTCGTCTCAATTCAAGTCCTGAATCCAAAGCATGTGTAGTAAAATCTTCCACGTTCTAATTATACAACTCATCGAAGGCTTTTGCAATATGGCTTATCAAAGAACGTTTTGTAAAGGTTTCATCGTATATATTACTAGTGTCGAAATAATGGATGTCATTTAACACATCCAATTTCAAATTGAGTTTCTTCGTACTCATCGATTCTCCTTCTTCTCTTACGTCTATTGATATTATCTCTTCTGATACTAAGTGAACTATCTTGTTAGAATTTAAAGCCCGTCTGCGAAACTCCATCCCGGCATGTCCCCACATTTATTTCAATTGAATAAACAATTCTGCGACCTCATCTTCTATATCAACTGAGTCAACAACCATTGCTTATGCAATTCCTACTCAAAGATCATACTATTAGTAACTGTCTTAGAATTTTTGTTAAAATTAAGAATAGATGATTCACTTTCTAAAAATTATTACACTTTTTATACAATGTAATCGCATGTCATATATCAATGCATTTGTTATACATCTTATGAACACAATTTTTTTTAAATTTATTTTTATAATTTAAATAAAATACCAGTAGCAGAATGTTCTCGAAAATGTTTGAAGTTAAGGCGACAAAGTTCTTTAAAGATGGAACTTAACGGAAATTTTATATTTTGTATTGGTTGACCAATGAGATTATTTTCAGTGGGAGGAAAGGCCGAAGATGGTTGTTTTATACGTTGTTTGGTTCCTGATATTGATGTTTATTTATATTTCATATTTATGAAAATTTTCCATGCATCTGGAAGTAAAAATGTTTTAAAATTAACGGATAGTTTATGTTCTGTTGTTTGTTTACTTTATTTAATATTCTATTATCAAAGAATAGTAATTGTAATTACGATAAATTCAACGGATAAATCGACTCGGGTTAGTGTAAGATTGACTTTAAATATGAAATAAAGTAATTCGTCCAACATTGCTGATTTTTTTGTGCGTGGTTTCTATTTTACGCCGTTGAGTTTTTACGCCCCAAATTTCAGACTGAGCTGGTAGAGTTTCTATTCACGCGAGTTATAAAAACATTTCGAAAAGTGGAATAGATTATTATGGCGACCTTTCCACAATTATTATAAAAATTCACATTGAATATATATACTGTTTGCAAAAATAGTAATTTTACAAGTTTTTTTTAAAACTTTTTTTAGTATTCCAAGATAAATTTATTGCTTGATGAAATGGAAATCGAGTACTAGGATTGACTTTTTAGAATTTTTTATTTTATAAATATATCATTTTGTGCTCCGTATATGAGCTTTGTTTTTTAAGTTTTAAATATCACATTTTTATTCAATGTCAATCATGTTTTTCAATAGGAAACGAAGTTTCAAATTCCATAGAAAATGGGGTTGTCATTGAGCGTTGTTTTTTCAGAAACGTAACCCCCACGCAGTACGAGTGATTATTGTGTAATCGAGTCCAGTTAAATTTAAATTATTATGATTATTCATAAGTATAAGAGTAATAGGAAAGGGTTAAAAATCGCATGATTCTAAGGTTTTGAGACACGAGAAAACTCTTTGAGGTTCAAAGTAAGATTTCAAAGAACTCGTACAATAAAGAATTCAAATAAGTATTTTGTAAATGTGTAATGCTTTGTTCGTATGATAATTTTATCCGAAGCTGTTTTATCGAATAAGAAAGAATTTCGGATAAGAAAGAATAATCGTAATTCCTACCCTTTGATTACCATTTCAGAGACCCTAACGGTGTGAAATAAAGAGGATTTAAAATTAAAAAGCGGAGAATATTTATATACATAAATGAACATATTCACAGAAAAATTCTTTGTAAAGGATGGAATGGTCACACATAAACTATAGAATAATAAGCAGTAATATATGGCTTTTCTATCAATTTCAGAAAATATTTTTAATAATTTTAATTTTTCAACCTTATGAGCTTCAAAAACTTTATTCATGTGAACAGTGACCCCAACATTGATGGCAATAGTTAATCAACATTAGAAGAAGCAGGGCACACAGAAAGTCGACCTGGAGAAATCCCCATCTAGACCGTTCGGAGGAAACCTCAAGTTTCTAATGATGATCGAGAGCGTATAGTGATCAAAACGTTCGAAGGGCATTCAATTAAAGATATTTCAGATATGTACCAGAGGAGCTATAAAAATGTTTATAGTATCGTTCAACGATATTTTGAACATGGATTGGTCGAGCCTCTTAGACGCGGTGGTGATATGCGTTCCTTACTCAGCACTGAGGTCAAAGAGCAATTATTAGCTTGAGTAGATAAAAAGTGTACTCTTATTGTAGTGATACCCCAAAATCAATTTATTTAAATATTTATAAAAATATTTTGTATATAAAAAACCCTTTAAATGTATTTATAATTAATTATTTTAGATAAAAATTCAAGAAAAAATAATGGACACCAGAAAAAATTGTTTTAATGCATTCCTAAATAAATAACGTTTGCGTCTTTTTCGAAATCATACGAAATATTTTTCTTATGCAATCGCAGAACATTAACTTAAATATTAATTTTCCAATTGTCAATTCGAAAATCATGACAACTTTGCACGATGAAACCATATTATCGTCGTGTGATTCGTTAAAAAAAGAAATCGAATTCTTGGTTTACGATTATGATGATCAAAATTGTAAACTACATTTCTGTTACGGCGGCTAGAAGTAGAAATATTTCAGTTGTTGTTGCAATGAACAATTAAGGTATGATTTACCATAAAATTCATGAAAATTAGAATTCACCACTACAGTGGGTTGTTTGAAGACAGAAATTTCGCTTATAATATTGAGTATCTCCCTCCCTATTCTCCATTTTTAAATCTAATTGAAAATGTGTTTTCTGTTTGGAAAAGTTTGGTGATACGTGGAAATGCTAGAAATAAAAACCAGTTGAGGGGGTTGATAAGTGGGAAGTTTGATGAAATAACTCCTGAGCACAGTGGCTTTTTTTTCCGTAAGATGTTGGGATATATCCAAAAGTGTGAGTTAAGAAGTGTAATCCTGCAATAAATGATTTGTTGAACTGTTTTTTATTTTTAATAATAGTTTATACAATATAAAACCTTTTAATAAATTTATTAATTCTGAAATTGATGGAAAAACACAATATAATATAAATAAATTAATTTACAGAAGCTATTCAATTAATATTCAATTGGATAACAAAAGACTTTTGTTAAAAGCAGTCTCAACCAGTGTTTTATTAATCTTCCTTTATTAAGTGTACTTTTTTTCACAGTTATGAATCATGATCGTGCAACATACCACACCTCATCTCATGGGCAATGGGTTTCAGGTGGTTGATACGCCTGCTAATTCATTATATCTGAACCCCATTGAGAAACTTTTAAGCATTCTTAAACAGAGGATCAATTCTTTTGGCGTGAAGTCTCGAAGAGAACTCATTGTAGAGGCAAATCAAATTTGAATACATAGTAGATTCAATGCCGGCAAAGGTTTGAGCTGTATTTAAAGCTCATTGTGAAACTACAAAGTATTGATATGTGTAAAATAAACGACATATTTGAACTTTCTGATTACTTATTTCAATTAAATTAAATGTGCAACGATGATGAATACATTTTTTTATTTGAAACTTTTGTTGCAAAATTCCATTTCCGACACTGTAAATGTATATAGATAACAATACAATTTTTCTGAAAAGACTCCTGGTCTAAATAATTTTACATCTTGATCGAACTTAAGCAGACTTAATTAAAGAAATATATTTCCTTTAAAAAAAAGTAAATTAAATAAAATAACTCTTAAAAAACTTTATGATAACTTGAAGTTAAAATTTCAAGTACAGTGTCTACACTCTCATCTACCAAAAACGGGACTTCACAAAAAAATTTATAAGATAGAAAATGTGTAGAGAAAATGGCGGTTGAGAGAGTAGGCACTGTAAAATCAAATTTAGTTTGCTAAAATAGTAATTCCGAGAAAATACAATTTTTCGGTATGATGAATAAAACGAAAAAAATGTAAATATATTATATGAATATATATATATATATATATATATATATATATATATATAT